>CM076576.1:10629522-10825836 GCA_034641835.2 Pinus albicaulis | reverse complement strand
TTTCTAGGCTTCAACACCTTGTAATGCGATATTTCCACTGTATATCACAATTATACAAGTTTATGTTTTCCATTATAGTGACCACGAGTTAAATTTTAATATCGCCCAAATATGATAGGGGCGCGGATGCGATGTGATTTGTTTTCACAGGCAGAACAAATAATATTTCAAGTGTGCCATTTTTGTGTTTTGAACGTGTTTGTATTTTGTTTTGTGTATAAACCGAAATATGGTCTCTGCGTCATTTAATGAAGAAATGGGTCTTTTGATAGGAGAAGGAGGTTTGGTTAGTGAAATTTCATTCAAAATTGAATTTGGATTGATAGCATTATGTTTTCATGCTTCATCCATTTGGTATAACTAATTTATTTTCCATAAGCTTATTGTGATAGAATAGAAAAACAAATTTCCTCCCGCTATTAAGTTGTCTCTATGTTTGACTTCCACAATATTTGTGCATTCTCTGCATTAGGGAAGCATCCCTCTCTATTATTGATTTCATTCAATTCATTCAATATTTCCAACATGCAACCCTGATATCTAATAATATAGCTTTCCCTTTCATTCAATATTTCCAACATGCAACCCTGATATCTAATAATATAGCTTTCCCTTTCAATTCGTCTTCTATGACTTACAACTTTGGTATAAACAAAAAGAAGTCCCCATTTTCTATTCCCCCTTCTTACGCAACTCATGAGAATGGTTGCTAAAATAAATAATTCCCAAATTTGTTTGGATATCATCTATAATATCATCGAGACCCAAATGAATGAAAGGATTCATCTATAATATCATCTTTAATCTCATCTCTAATTTCGAGTAATGAACCATGATAAGAAGCACTCGGGTGAAAGGAAGATCAGATATATTGAATGGATCTCCCCGTCCACTAGTGAGATTGAAGTCAAAATTTACACGAATCTGATATATCTCATTCTTCATGCTCTCCTAGCTCTGCTTATCTCACCGTGAAGAAAAAAGCTAAACTGAGTGGGCAGGAAAATTCATGTATGGTTACGAATTCTTTTCCCATATTATATGTTTGAATATCTAGACATTCACAGCGTTAATTATACTGTGGGAAAGAATCATGTTTAAAAATGCGGATATTATAATCAGCTTCCCTGTAAACACTACAAAGGATTGATGCAATTGTTTTTGAATTTCTCCACATCTCTCCTGCAACAACGAGCTCCCTTCGATGTCCACACACTGTAACGTTATGATCTTATCAAATGAAAATTAGTTAATGAAGGGAGGCAATGGAAATCCTGAGGCAACTTCTCTAGAATTTTGCAGTAACTCAAAATTAAAACTAGCCATGATGAGAGACCTTCTAACTCTATACATAATTCCTCAGGAGTCCCCACTTTGATAATTCAAAGTACTCCAAAGACTTGAGCTAACTAAAATTTTATGGAAGCTTCCTTAAATGCTCACAATCCATGAGGTTTAGCTTTCTTAAACTTGTTACTTCTCCAAATCCATCTGGAATCCTTTCAAGATTGGAACAACTACTTATTTTAAGGTATGCTATAGAGTAGAGGTTGCAAAACCCATCCCGTATTTCTTTTAAAGATGAAAAACTTAAGTCATATTCACTAATAATTAAAAATAATTCGATTATTCATAATCATGGCTGCTTACGGAATTAATTGTTTCATATGAGGGTGGCTAGTGACATTCATAATGAGAAAATTTGGTTTTGAGTTTTTTAAATGGTGTATTGTTGAAAAATTAATGTCTTTGATGTATTAAAATGGAATAGAAACAAATTACAGAGCCATATATTAAATTCCATACAAAAACTGAGTGGATGCTATCATTGAACATGTTTTAAAATCATCTTCACGACTCATTTCCTATGTGTTTGATGTGTTGAAATATAAGAACATAATATCAATTAATTGGCATTCATTCTCTAAGAATAACAATGTTATTGATCTTCAAATATAGTAAAACTGCATCAATTATTTGACATTCTATCTGCAGTAATACCTAATATATTTAACCAAGCATATTCTATTTCTTGATGTAAATATTGCAAGAATTCATTTAAAGTTTTGTATTCATTTGGTAAAGGGGAGTTAAAACTCTAGAGATATATAGAGCCAAGACAGACTCAACATTAGTTCTTATTTTAGTCATTACATATTTAATCTCACATCCACCATTTGTAATATTCCTTTTTAGGAATTTCATCAATATCTCCAATGAGAACGTTGTATAAGGAAACCAGTGCAAGAATAATGCAGTCCAGGGCTTGGATCCTCTAAAATATGATGTATTTAGCTTAAATATAGAATGGAATTAGAGAAAAATAACTCTAGCTACATTAAACAGATCTCCCCAACTCAAATATGCTAAAAAGCACCACAACCCTATTACATCATAAAACGGAAATGCCAGAGGCAGCAACAACGTTATTTTTATTATGAAAAATATAGAAATATATGGAATAACATATATCTGGAGCTCTCATTCATTATATAATCAGAAATGAGAGGACTGAACTCTTTTACAAACACGTTGGGACCCCCCGACAAGGGTTTCCGGCAAAATAGCAACACAAGATACAGCACTGTAGAAAAATAACGTTGTACCTAGAAACTATGTATTGAGAAATATCTTATATGCTCAAAAGGGACACACAATACAAGAATTGGCCCAGGGCCTCCATCAATATATCTCCTGGAGTGAAAATCAACTCCTCCTCTTCTGAAATAATCACAAATGGACACATACAACCCCAGCTACTGCAACTACTGCAGAAATAACGCATTCACTAGAAGTGACTACACTTTCAAGGTTAGAGGATGGCTTTCCTCAAGATATATGATGGTAATTGAACTCAAGACCTCCTCCTTAGCTCTCTAATCAGCTATATCAATGGTGAAGCTAGAATTCCCGCATGAGAACTCTTGCACTAAACAATGCTGCAACTCTGGCTAAAGAGCTGAAGCTTGCAATCAGTCATAAGACTAAAACAAGAGGTATGAATGAATGAATCCTTTTTCTGATATCCCTTCCTTTTTATCCTAGCTGAGCTTCTCCATCCCGAGCCCCACTCATTGCTGATGTAGCTTCCTTGAGAAGTTTCCTCCTTCAAAACTGTGCTGCCCTACTGGCTTTCCCTCCCTTGTGATAGCATTGTTGACTTGGTAAACTATATCTAGCTCCTTGATTTTTCTCCTCTTCACACTGAAGAGGCTTTATGTTATCCTCCTACCTCAATCAATTCTCACACTTGGATAGATTTTATTGTGTTTCCTACTTCTTATTTCAAAAATGGAGAAATTATAATGTTCCAAATAACAGTGGCTAATTGGGAACATTATAGTCCTCCCCGCTCAAAATTTGCTTGCCCACAAGCAACAATAAAGAAGGATGCTGCAAGATCTTCTCTCCCTCTCAAGTGGCATCCTCATCTGGTAGATTCCTCCATCGAATCAAATATTCTTTAATGACTCTCTTTCTCAACTACCTCTCCCTTGTGTCTAAGATTGCTTCTGGCTACAAGATAAAATGGCCCTCATCATCAATAGGAGGAAGTTCCATGTTGGCAACTACATTCCTCCCAATGGCCTTCTTGAGGTAAGAGACATGGAACATATTGTGTATATTGCTCCCCTTAGGAAGCTCCAGCACATATTCTACCTTACCGATACATTTGTTCACCTTGTATGGCCCATAGAAACGTGGTTTGAGTTTTTCAGCTCCCTTCACCTTGAGTGTGGACTACTTGTAAGGCTGAAGGTGTAGGTAGAAAAGATCTCCCACCTCAAACTGTCTCTCTATCTGACCACGATTAGCATACATCTTCTGCTGGTTCTGGGTAGTAGCAATGCTATCTTTGAGTGCCCTGAGTATGTCATGATTCTCTTGAATCCAATCCCTTTCCCTTGGAGCTTTACTTGCCACAAACATAACATAATCAAATGAAACTGCCTCATACCCATATAAGGCTCGGAATGGATTCATGCCAATAGAGATATGGTGAGTAGTGTTGTAACAATACTCCCCCAAGTGGAGCCAACGCAGCCAAGATTTCTGCTGCCCGGCCACATAGTTCCTCAAGTAGCCTTCCAGCCACTTGTTCACTATCTCAGTCTGCCCATCAGTTTGGGGCTGATAGCTGGTACTGGGGGTTAAATCAGTCCCCACTAATCGGAAAAGTTCCTGCCAAAAGCCACCCATGAAGCGGCTGTCCCAATCACTCACTATGGTCCTAGGGAGATCATGGAGTCTAAATACATCTATGAAGAAGAGCATAGCTACCTGTGAAGCAGTATAATGTGCAGAAATGGCAAAGAAATGAGAGTACTTTGTTAGCCTATCAACAACAACAAAAATACAGTCCTTACCCTCCACTATCGGTAAGCTCGTGATGAAGTCCATAGAGATACTTTCCCACTTCCCATCTGGAATAGGTAGTGGTTGCATCAACCCAGTAGGATAAGTGTGCTCTCCCTTACTGTGTTGGCAATTGGTGCATTCCTTGACATGCCAGAGCACATCCTCCTTGAGACCCTTCCATGAGAATCTCTCCCTGATAGATATATAAGTTTTTGTGAAACCTTGAAGCCCAGCAAGTGGTGAATCATGTGAGGCCAATAAGATCTTCTCCTTGAGCTTATAATTATTATCCAAGTAGATTTGATCCTTGTAATATATAACCTCATCCATTACTCTAAATCTCTCATCCGATACCACCCGATCAAGTATCCCACATACAAAGTCATCTTTGGAGTACTCAACTAAGATTTGAGCCTTCCAGTCTTCATCCATGCCCCTCAAGGACAGCGCTATAGGCCTCCTGGAAAGTGCATCAGCTATTATATTGCTCTTCCCCTTGATATATTCTATGTCAAAGTCATAAGCTTGGATTTTGTTCACCCACTTATGTTGTCTCTCCTGAAGTTGCCTATGTTCAAGAAAGAATCTAAGGCTATTGTGATGAGTCTTCACTTTGAACTTATTCCCCACCAAATATTGCTAGAATTTGGCTAATGAATGCATCATAGCCAACATTTCTTTATCGTAGATGGGGTATAGCTTCTCATGAGGGAGAAAATTCCTGTTGTCAAAGGCTATACGATGCCCTCCTTGCATCAATACTGCCCCAATACCTTCACTTGATGCATCACATTCTAGCACAAAAGGTTGAGAGAAGTCAGGTAAAACCAAAACAAGACAAGTACTCATTATCTCTTTGAGATTATCAAAAGCTTTCTGCACTGTAGGTGTCCAATGGAAAGCCCACTTCTTTGTCAAGTCTGTAAATGGTGTTTCTAATTGTGAAAATCCTTTCAAAAACATCCAGTAATAAGTGCATATGCCCACAAAACCTCTGAGTTCTGTAACATTCCTAGGTTTAGGCCAATCTCTGATAGCCTGAATCTTCTCCTCATGTACCCTCACTCCATACACTCCTATGATTTTCCCCAAACACAACATCTCTGTGAGGCCAAATTCACATTTGGAGAGCTTGGCATAGAATTGATGCTTCTTGAGGATATGTAAGACTGTCTCAATATGTTAAAAGTGCTCCTCCCAAGTGTGGCTGTAGATCAGAATATCATCAAAGAAGACCAATACAAACTTTCTCAAATGACCCCAGAAGATGTGGTTCATGCAGGATTGGAAAGTTGCTGGAGCATTAGTCGATCCAAAGGGCATTACTAGAAACTAAAAATTCCCATAGTGACACCTAAACGTTGTCTTGGGGATATATTTCTCCCTTGCCTTGATTTGATGGTACCCGGACCTCAAATCAATCTTGGAGAAGTATTTGGATCCCATTAGCTCATCCATGATTTCATCGATCCTGGGTATAGGGTAACTATTCTTCATAGTCTTCTTGTTCAAGGCCCTATAATCAATGCACATTCTCAATGTGCCATCTTTCTTTACCAAAACCACCGAGGAAGCAAATGGACTAGTACTAGGCTGGATGTGCCCTAGTGCTAGCAGCTGTTGGATATATCTTTCAATCTCATCCCTATAAGCCTTGGGATGTCTATAAGGAGTGGTGATCACTGCTTCGATCCCTTGTTCCAACTCAATGGTGTGTTCAAACCCTCAGTCAGGAGGTCTCCCTGGTGGGATATCCGCAAACACTGTAGAATATTGGTCCAAAAGAGATTGAACATCTATATGCATCGGTGAGTCCTTTCCCTTCACCTCAGATATATGTAGCTCCACCACCCATGCAACATCTCATCTAAGAAGATCTGCCTCCATCCTATATGTTGAAACAACTTGAGGGGGATATGTGTTCATACCCTTGATCTTTGATTGTTGGTCATCCTCCCCTCCAGTCCATTCCGTCTCCAAGGTTCTCCAGTTAGTGGTAACTCTCCTAAGAGTGACTAACCACTGGACTCCCAATATGACAATGGTGTCTGGAATATCTACCACAAAGAAGTGGTCTGTCAAGGTATAGGTACCCATAGTAATGGTCAGTGCTAGAACATACTTGGCACATTGCAGAGTCATTGATCGTGGGACCAAAACTGAAAATCCCTCAAACTCCTCCATGGGAATTCCTCTCTTGTATACCAGCTGTGCATCAATAAAATTATGAGTGGCTCCACTATCTATCAATACAAAAACTCTTTGCCCCATGATGGTGCCTCTCACCCTCAAGGTCAGATACTTTGGGACCCCTCTTAACACTGCAACAACTCCTCCTCTTGGAGCAAAGTCTTATATGGGTTTTACAGCACTGGCATCATTTTTGGAGAAGGTCTTGATATGATGTGCTTCCCCTATAACACATTTCCCCTCCAAATCCTGAACAGGGAATGTCTCCCTTGGCCTTGAGTGGGTCTTCTGTTGTAAAAAGATTCTTGCCCTGGGCAAGGTGTGTTGTAGATCTCTAGCTTTCTCCACAGCTTCAAGGAGTGTAGTTCGTTTGGTAGACTTGACCAACCCTTGTAATGGTTCAGTCATCCCATTCAAAAACATGCATACCTTCCTTCTCATAGTGAGGTTTGTATAAATTTGAATAACTGATATATTATTCACCGAGATTCTCCTGATCACACACTATTTTAGTTTCATGCATAATACAGAATCTCTTCTACCATTGATCATTAATTTTGGAAATAAAATCAATTGCATGCACACATTAAAACCACAAACAATCACACATATGAACACAGTATTTCATGGGAAAGCTTAAAGCTGAAAACCCCAAACTATTTGTATGTTATATTTCATGGAGATCATGTAACAATCATTGTACAAAGCTCCTCACAAGCTCTCAGCACAACCTCCAATTGCTACACACTATCAAGCTAGATCTAGCAAAACACATGCTCCAATATTTTGCCACTTGATAGCCAGCCTCTATTGCGTTATCAATGCTATGGGATGGCTTCATTAAATAGATAAACCACCTAGCTTGTACTGCGCAATCCTCATGGGCTTCTCCACCTATCTGTGTGTTGCAAATAGCAACTGTATAGTCACAACTTATAGTTAACCTGCTCTTTCACCTATTTCTGCACTAGTCTCCACTGAAATTGTCCATGCACTGAAGTTAACTGATGCATTATTTAGTTGATTAATGAGTTTATAATTAGTGAATTAATTAATAATTAATTCACACCACTCTCACTAATTGTATCAATCAATTAAACTAGATACAAATAGCTCAACTATGTTTAGATTAGTTAAACTGAACACAACTCCATTAACTCCTCAATCAACTCCACCAAACTCTGTCACATGAGTTCTAACTGAAGTATCCATGCAATAGCTCCACTTAACCCTTAGGAATAGCGTAATTCCTTCTGTCAGCTCCTGTGCCACATCTGTGCACTTAACCGAAGTGCTCCAAGAGAATAAGATAATGTTTATAGTCCAAATATTATTAAGAGCTAATAATATTCGACATATCTATTTTTAGACTGGCAATCTAAAAATAGATTCCGCCCAATATGTCTAAAATAGAAGTCCATCTATTTTTTCCAACTTGACCAACCATCCACAAATAGCATCCTACAACTCATAGAACATGATCCATATGTCTAAAAATAGACATAGTCTAAAAATAGACTTTGCGCCAAAAATAGCCTGCGGGCCCACTTAGTGAAGGAGACTCCTTTCCACTAAGCTCATCATCTTGTTGCAATCTCAACACTCCCTCTCAACAAGATAAGGATTATCTGCAACCCCTATCCTGCCCCTGTGGTATTCGAATTTGCTCTTGGTGAGCGCCTTCGTCAAGATATCAGCATCCTGATCCTCCGTAGGAATGTATGAAAGTAACATGACCTTCCGCTGCACACAATCTTTGATATGATGATACCGGATGTCAATGTGTTTAGATCTATCATGAAATACTGGATTAACCGAGAGTTTGATGCAACTTTGATTATCACAATAAATCACAGTAGGCTCTAAGTGTGAACCAAACAACCCGACCAGGATCTTCCTCATCCATATAGCCTCGCATGCAGCCAAACTCGTTGCCATATACTTGGCCTCTGCTGAACTGAGTGCCACGGATCTCTGCTTCCTACTGTACCAAGAAAATGTTGTCAACCTGATACTGAAAATCCCTCCATATGTGCTCTTTCTGTCCGTTGGGCTCCCTGCCCAATCTGCATCTGTGAAGCCACACAGCTTCACCTCATCCAATTGTCTGTACCATAATCCATATCCCGATGTGCCTCTGAGATATGTGCCTCTAAGATATCTTAATACATGCTTGCCTTCCTTCCAGAAAAGCTTGGTTGGCTTAACCATAGCTTGTGAAAGCTGGTTAATAGCATAGCATATGTCGGGTCATGTATTGACCAGATACATAAGCGACCCCACCAACTGTCGATAAATAGTGGCATCCACTACCTCCGCTGAAGTAGCATCCTCCTTCCTCCATCCACTAGGAAGAGGAGTATCAATGTGCTTGCAGCCATGGATGTTGGAACTTCTAATATATCTCCTAGGCATCCTGCATTGAGAAACAAAACACCCATCACTACTCGCCAAATTTCCAATCCCAGGAAATAATGAAGGAGGCCCAAGTCCTTTATCTCAAACTCCTTTGCAAGATCTGCCTTGCATGAGTGTATCAATAGTTCATCACCTGTTAGCATTAAATCATCTACATAAAGTACAATGATCAGTAACTTACCCTCCACCAAAATCTGGTATAGGTTCGGATCCACCTCACTCTTGGCGAAACCAAGTCCGGTGAAATAACTGTCTATCCATGTGTACCAAGCACAAGGTGCTTGTTTCGGCCCATACAACACTCTTTGAGCTCTGCACACATGCGACTCGCTGTTGAAGATCTCAAAACCTTCGGGCTTCTCTATGTACACCTCCTCCTCAATGAATCCATTGAGGAACGCAGTATTCACATCCATATGATGAATGTGCCACCCCATCTGCGATGAGAGAGCAAGAATCATCTGTATGGAATAATACCTTGGGACAGGTGCAAAGGTCTCCTCATAATCGATCCCCTCAATCTGTGAAAAGCCTCGGGCAACAAATATTGCCTTGTACTTCTCCACACTCCCATCAGCTGCTTGCTTCACTTTGTAGATCCATCTCGAACCCACCACTGAATTCCCCTCTGGCATCGGGACAATCTCCCATGCATTGTTTCTGACAATCGAATCATACTCTTCCACCATGGCATCTACCCATGTGGGGTCCTCCACATCTTCCTCGAAAGAGGATGGCTCGTCACGATACACTTGCTCATAAGAGCCATGTATCCGCAGATACCGATCAGGTGGCTATCTCTCGTTCATACCGATATGTAGGTGCTCCTACAACCTTTCTCTCGCATCTTGGAGCCGCCGCTTCATCTTCTCGTAGTGTACTTCGCCTCGATGGTCAGGGCGCTACTTGAGTGGTCTCTTCCACTCCATGAACCTCATCTTGTGGCTGATCCACATCCAGAGACTCATCCTTAGGAACTAATAGCTCCTCATCTGCATGCAAGTGTGGCTCCCTCTCAAGCGAACACTTCATGGCTTTCTCCTCATAAAATTTGATATCCTACGCACAACAGCTATGCATGATCGTCTAGAAAATGCTTGATAGTTGTGAACCATATCAAAGGTACCCCACAGTCACAAATATCCCAATTCGCAATGGCCCAGCCTTCTTCTTGGCATCCTCTCGTCAAAGTCATCATGTAAATAGTGAACCAAAAATCCTCAAATGGGAAATATCAGGTCTCTTACCAGAAAACGCCTCCTCCGGTGTACTCATGCCAAGTATCTTGTGAGGACAACGGTTCTGCACATATACTGCAGTATTGCATGCCTCCGCCCACAAGTGAAGGGGTAGGCCCTGATCATGCAACATCGCCCATGCAACACCCACGATCGTTCTGTTCTTCCGCTCAGCAACCCCATTCTGCTGTGGGTTATGAGGTGCTATGAGCTCTCTTCGAATTCCTTCTGCGCTGCAAAAGTCCTTGAATTCACTAGAGATGAATTCACCACCATTGTCGCTCCTAAGAGCCTTCACCTGCTTCCTCGATTCTTTCTCAACCAGTGCCTTGAACTCACAGAACTTTGAGTATGTCTCGCTCTTCTTCTGCATGAAGAAGATCCAGCACTTACGAGAAAAATCATCAACAAATATCACATAATACCTATGCTTTTCTGTCGAAGCTACTGAGAAAGGTCCACACACGTCTATGTGAATTCTCTCAAGGATCATCGTGGCACGACTATCCTTCTCATGAAAGGTGGCTTTCACAAATTTTCCCAAGGTACAACCCTTACACTGATCTGACTGCGCAAGAGTGCCTTTAGGAAGCCCAGTAGAAATATACTGCAGTATTTTCAAAGCTCCATGGTGAAGGTGGCCCAATCTCAGGTGCCACAACTCACCATTATCCCGGCTTACCACTCCTTCTGCCTTGCTTGCCATTGCTGCACAGCCATCTACCTGCAATTGATAAAGGTTCTTAACTCGAACCCCTATCCTCCGGGTCTCACCAGTTGCCTTACTGTGCAGGAAAGCCTTTCCCTCGCTAAAGACAACATCATATCCCTTGTCTTCTAACATCGCCACAGAGATAAGATTCTTCTTAAATCTTGGAACATGCATCACTTCCTTCAATACGAAGGGTTTACCAGACTCCCTCTCAAAGGAAATGGTACCGATACCGGTCGCATTGTATCTACCATCATCGCCCATCTCGATGTGCACTCCAAGATCTTTCTCATCCAGATCAGTAAACAAATCTCGATCTCCTGTCATGTGAAAAGACGCACCACTGTCAAGAAACCACACTGATCCCGTCATACTTGAGACCAAGCATGCGATCAATGAAAAATCTAGCTCAAACTATGAGGCTAAGGCCTCTCCAGCTGCAGTCCCAGCAGCCTGCTTATTTTTCTTCTTCTGTGGACAATTAGTGGCGTAATGTCCGTGTTGGTGACAGTGAAAGCACTTCACCTTGGACATGTCCTGCTTCTTGCCTTTCGCACCAGATTGAGAAGCTTTCTTTCTCTTCCCCTTCTTTGCTTTGGTAGCCAAAGCACAATTCTCTTCATCAGAGTTCTTTGATGAAGATCCGTCCCTGGTACTCCGCCTTATCTCCTCTTGCACAAGATCCGACCAAAGTCGCTCCCATCCTGGCAATTTCTCCTGACCATTGACAGAGTCCTGATAGGAATGTCAACTCTTCAGAAGCCCAAGGAGAGCCAAGCTCACCAAGTCCTCATCATCAACAGTCACCCCCACACTTCCCAGCTCATCCCTGCATTGGATGAACTTTGTGAGGTACTTGGGCATACTGTCGCCTTTCTCCATCTTTATGTTCCTGAGTTTATCCTTGAGCGCCAACTTCCTCTGGTCGCTCTTGCTTTGGAATAAATCTGTCAAAGCTTTCCACATCAAGAATGGAGAAGCCTTACCATGAAGGTTGGACACTATGTGATCCTTCACACCTTCCAACAGAATCCTTCGACACTTTGTTGTCTTCTTTTGCCATGCGTCAAGTACGGCAGCATCACTAGAAGTAGGCTTTGGAATTTCTGCATCTATGAACTCCTTCAACCCATTGTCATCCAGCATCGCCTCCATCCTATCCTTCCATGCAATATAATTTGAGCTTCCCTCAAGGGCATACTCCAATTGCAATCCATTGAAAGACATCTCAACTTCGACACCAAGAAAACACTGCTGCAAATTTGAATTCCACCAGCAAAAAACTCAACCGCTTCAATGTTTTGCAATTTCTCCAATGATCAATATCACTCTGATACCATGTATAAATTTGAATAACTGATATATTACTCACAGAGATTCTCCTGATCACACACTTTTTTAGCTTCATGCATAATACATAATCTCTTCTACCATTGATCATTAATTGCGGAAATAAAATCAATTGCATGCACACATTAAAACCACAAACAATCACACATATGAACACAGTATTTCATGGGAAAGCTTAAAGCTGAAAACCCCAAACTATCTGTATATTATATTTCATGGAGATCATGTAACAATCATTTTACAAAGCTCCTCACAAGCTCTCAGCACAACCTCCAATTGCTACACACTATCAAGCTAGATCTAGCAAAACACATGCTCCAATCTTTTGCCACTTGATAGCCAGCCTCTATTGCGTTATCAATGCTATGGGATGGCTTCATTAAATAAATAAGCCACCTGGCTTGTACTGCGCAATCCTCATGGGCTTCTCCACCTATCTGTGTGTTGCAAATAGCAACTGTATAGTCACAACTGATAGTTAACCTGCTCTTTCACCTATCTCTGCACTGGTCTCCACTGAAACTATCCATGCACTGAAGTTAACTGATGCATTCTTTATTTGATTAATGAGTTTATAATTAGTGAATTAATTAATAATTAATTCACACCACTCTCACTAATTGTATCAATCATTTAAACTAGATACAAATAGCTCAACTATGTTTAGATTAGTTAAACTAAATACAACTCCACTAACTTCCTCAATCAACTCCACCAAACTCTGTCACATGACTTCTAACTGAAGTATCCATGCAATAGCTCCACATAACCCTCAGGAATAGCGTAATTTCTTCTGTTAGCTCCTGTGCCACATCTGTGCACTTAACTGAAGTGCTCCAAGAGAATAAGGTAATGTTTAGAGTCTAAATATTATTAAGAGCTAATAATATTTGACATATCTATCTTTAGACTGGCAATCTAAAAATAGATTCCGCCCAGTATGTCTAAAAATAGAAGTCCATCTATTTTTTTCCAACTTGACCAACCATCCACAAATAGCATTCTGCAACTCATAGAACATGATCCATATGTCTAAAAATAGACATATTCTAAAAATAGACTTTGCGCCAAGGCGACTCCTTTCCACTAAGCTCATCATCTTGTTGCAATCTCAACAAGGTTGGTTACCATCACTGAAAGCTGGAGATACTCAGCAATGTAATCCTCAACATCTCCCTCCTGCTTGAGCTTGGTTATCCTGGAAAAGTGGGCTTCCAGATCCCTTGGATCAAACCTCTCCACTAGTTTCTTGGTGAAATTTGAGTATGAAGTGATATGATGATGCCCAAGTGAGTTCAGTCCATGAAACCACCAATCTTGAGCTTCCCCTTCCAGGTGCAACACAGCTATCTTGATAGCTTCTATCTCAGAAACCTTGTGGAGTTGGAAGTATGTGTCCAGCTTCTCTACCCATGCTTTTGCTGTGCACTTAGGTGTCCCATAAAATGTGGGCAAGAATAACCCTACCATACGGCATTGTAGGGCTGATCCCTGCGTCAAGTTATCTTCCCTTTGATGAGGATCATTCCTCCTTCCATCCTTGATCCGCCAAAACTCCTGAAAGCTGAAGCACTCCCTGAACCTTTGAGACTGGAGTTCATATTCTTCAAAATACTCCCCTAGAGAACCCTCCTTATCTCCTTTAGTTAAAAATGAAGGCATGGTGGAGCGTTGTGATGCAGTTGAATGTCCCATGCCATTTGCAGTGCTGGTGCTTGACTTATGGCAAAACCCTAAAGAGTCATCTTCATGCCTCATCTCCCTGAGATCCCTTGCAATGTTCTGCAAGGTTTGAAGTATGAGCCTTGAGATGTCTTCCTTTTCCATGCTGAAGATAAATCTCCCCCCCACAAGCTGAGCCAAGAGAAGAGCTCTCATACCACTATAATATTCATTTTCAGGAATTTCAGCAATATCTCCAATAAGGACGGTGTATAAGGAAACCAGTGCAATAATAATGCAGCCCAGGGCTTGGATCCTCTAAAATATGTTATATGTAGCTTAGATATAGAATGGAATCAGAAACAAATAACTCTAGCTACATTAAACAGATCTCCCCAACTCAAATATGCTAAAAAGCACCACAACCCAAGTACATCATAAAACAAAAATGCCAGAGGCAGCAACATCATTATTTTTATTATGAAAACTACAGCAATAGATGGAATAACATATATCTAGAGCTCTCATTCATTATATAATCAGAAATGAGAGGATTGACCTCTTTTACAAACACATTAGGACCCCCCAGCAAGGGTTTCTGGAAAAATAGCAACATAAGATATAGCACTAGAGAGAATAACGTTGTACCCAGTAAATTTGTATTGAGAAATATCTTATATGCTCTAAAAGGGACACACAATACAATAATTGGCCCAAGGCCTCCCTCAATAGATCTCCTGGAGTGAAAATCACCTCCTCCTCTTCTGAAATAAGCACAAATGGATAGATACAACCCCAGTTACTACAGCTACTGCAAAAATAACACATTCATTGGAAGTGACTATGCTTTCAAGGTTAGAGATGGCTTTCCTCAAGATACATGATGGGAATTGAACTCAAGACCTCCTCCTTAGCTCTCCAATCAGCTATATCAATGATGAAGCTAGAATTCTCGCATGAGAACTCTTGCACTAAACAGTGCTACAACTCCAGCTAAACAGTTGAAGCTTGCAATCATTCATAAGACTGAAATAAGAAGTATGAATGAATGAATCCTTCTGCTTCTATCCCTTCCTTTTTATCCTAGGTGAGCTTCTCCATCCTGAGCCCCACTCATTGGTGATGTAGCTTCCTTGAGAAGTTTCCTCCTTCAGAACTGTTCTGCCCTAGTGGCTTTCCCTCCCTTGTGACATCGTTGTTGACTTGGTCAACTTTAGCTAGCTCCTTGCTTTTGCTCCTCTTCACACTAAAGAGGCTTTATTTTATCCTCCTACCTCAATCCCTTTTCACAGTGGGATATTTTTTATTGTGTTTCCTACTTCTTATTTCAAAAATAGAACAATTATAATGTTCCAAGTACTAGTGGCTAATTGGGAACATTACACCTTTGAAGTCACTCATACAAAGAAATAATTATAATTTATATAATTGTAATAGTATTTTTGTGGTTATTATAATACAGAAATAACCATAAGTATTTTTTAAATAATTAATTTTTTTTAATTAAAGAATGTTTTATGGTAAGAAGTAATTTATTAAAAAATAAGTGAAGCAAAGAGTGTTTTCACAACACCATTTTACTATCAATCTAAATCATTATAGCTAAACTCAATTTCACCATTAATTATACATTAGTTTGTATTTATTTGGATCAAACACAAAAATACCACCCACTTTTTTCTTTATTCCATATAATATTTAAATAACTAGCTTACACCTATAGTAATTCTGGATTGACCAAGTATTATGCAAAGAGATTAAAATTGTCTCTTGAAATGTTCCTTTCATAGAAAGATGCATGTAAGTTAATTATTATTATATTATTTCTTTATTAAATTTATTAATTATTTTTTTCTAATCTATATTATTGATCATAAAATTTCTCTATATAATCCTTTTTTATCATCATTTCTAAAACATTACTCAATATCCCATATTTTTCATTAAATTATTTAATAATTACATTTTATTACTATATTATTTCTTCTATATATTTATAAATTTTCTTTCTTGAAATAATTGTATATTTTAATCAATTCATGTATTATCATTTCTAAATGTATTACATAATATCCCATATTCTTCATTGAATTATTCAATAACTACTTTTTTATTATTATATTATTTCATTTATAATTATACTAGTTAATATTTTTGGAATCTATATTAAAGATTTTATAGTTTTTCCCCATAATCAATTACTTTATAATCATTTATAAATAGGTTATATATTCTATATTCTTCTTTAAATTATTTAATAGTTATTATTATTTTCTACTAAATAAGGATCCATATATATATATATATATATATATATGTATTACTTGACCATATATATTTTATCTCTTTTCTTTTATATATATATATATATATATATATATATATATATATATATATATATAGCCCCCCTCTTTGCTATTTATAATAATAATTATAAATCTTCCCTTTTTATTTCCTTTCTTATTTCTATTATTTCCTATAATATCATTTACTTCTTCTCCCTTACTACTTTTATAACTTATTCATTTCAATATTTTCCTATTTTTTCATCATTTACCCGTTCTTCTTTACTATTTTACAAAATTATTATATCATTCATAATTTAATAATTTTAATCTTATCAACCATTTTTCTAAATTATTATATTTTTAAATAATTAATAACTTTTAATTATCTAACTAATTAATTAAACAAATTAAAAAAACTTTTAATTTTCGAATTAATTAATTAAATAATTAAAAAGCTTTTAATTTTATAAATAATTAATTAAATAACCCATGGTTACTATTTATTCATTGAGATCGATTTCCTTCTTCACTTTATCATCACCATGAAATGGTTTGAAAAAGTCAACCAAATACTAATGATGTTATTATTCCCAAATATTTTCTATCTATATCTTATTCTTTATCAAAATATGTAATAATTATTACCATATTATTTAATGTTTATTAGTTATTTATTCTAAAATCTAGATTATGAATTATATGGTTACTTTTAGGCTTAGACTGCTCTGTATAATCTCAGACAATATTATAATAATAATTAATCATTACTAAATCTCTAATGGTAATGGGTGATGTTATTGGTGATCTTGAATTGGACAAAGAGTGGAGAACATGAAACTAATGCAAAGGGAATCTGCTGTAATTGAATGCTTCGTTGACCCTGATCCAGTTATGGAGTTGACTGTGTGCTACATGAATAAGCAAATCGAATTCAGGGAAGAAACAACACACTTGGAAATTGAACACACATATTCTTATTCAACAAAAGAAATATGAAAACTTCGGGGATCTGAACTCGGCAGTGTTGGTAATCTAAACTAATCCATATTGATATGATCAAATAATTATTTATAGGTTGTCCCATTGAATTCAATTATTAACTTCTTAATAAATTCATATTATCAGGTAATGACGGATCCTAAAGCACGTAGCGGGGAATATGTACAATCTAATGTCAACTTCTACCTTATTATATGGCACGTACAATCATTTTCACGATAACAGTGTTAACGGTTATGTTGCGTTTCAGGTTAACCTTGGTGAAGATAGATATGGATGGTAATGAAGGTATGATATGTTTTGGTTTATTTTTACAACCACAGATAGAATCACATAGTAATGTTAACATATTTATGGTTTCGGTGTCTTGCAATATCAGTGACTTCAGAGGAAGAGATCTATTCATATAAAGCTCCGATGACCAACGGAGAAAAGATAGCTGTCACAATATTCAACACCACGAAGCAAAAAGCTCCGATGACCAACGGAGAAAAGATAGCTGTCACAATATTCAACACCACGAAGCAAAAACGGGAAGTCTTCGGTACAAGAAGTTTTGGTAAAGACTATGTACCCCCACTTTCAGTTACGCTTTTCGAGATCAAAAATGAAGATGAAGACCTGAAAGTTCAGACGCAAATTAAAAAAGACACCAACAGTTAAAGACGGCAGATGAATATCAGGTATCAGGTTGGAAAAGACGCAAAGGCAAAAAGATGAAGATGAATATGGTTATTATTGTTAACCACACGGTATTTACAAAAATAAAGGCATATTTGTTGGTGTACATGCACTTAGATTAGCTTTAATTAAATTCTAGATAGTGAGTGTGACGTGCACTTGGCTTAGTTAGTTAATTTATTGCTTTCATGCGATGTGCATTTCGCTGGCTTAGTTAGTTAACTTACTGCTTGCATATGGTGCATGTGCACATTAGCAGAATATAAAGCACACTTAGCTTTAGTTAGCTTTAACTATCCATAGTTATTGCATGTACAACTAAGCTTAACTTAGTGCCTTTTATGTATTTATTCCAAAGCTAATATTGCAGAATTAATTTCATTATTTTCTCTATTCTTGCTCACTCCTTCCTTCTCTTGCAATTTTGTTCATCATTTTGCAAATCTATATCTTTGTATTTCAAAATCTTACATCGTACCAGAGGCATTTGTAATCAGTGCATAAGCAATTTTTATTTGCAGGTTCAGAAGATTGAAGAAACAACAAAGAATGCAGCATAAATTGGAGTTTCCACAATCGACAATTCCTACTCCATATAATTACTTCAAATGGAAGCCAAAGATTCTACTTCATCTCAGAATTAGAGACTTATTTCAAGTAACCATGGAAACAGAAGTTGAACCAACATCGGAAAGTGGAGAAAACAAGATATTTCAATTGCATGGACGAGGCCTTCGGCATCCTATGTTTATCTATATCTCCACAATTGCTATTTCATGTTGAATCATGTTCAACTCCAAATGAAGTATGGAAAACTTTGGAAGGATTGTTTGAAAAACAGGATGAAATGCAAGGTCATATTATTGAAAATGAGTTAAACTCATTAGATCTGAGAAATTTTGAGAACATTCAAGATTTTTTCACAAGGTATAAACCCTTTTTGCTTCAGCTGAAAGGATGCGGAATCAACAAATCCAAGCAAGAAAATCAGTGGATTCTTTCTATTTTATCAAAACTTGGTCCAGAGTATGCAGTATTCGTCTCTACATTCCACACAATAAGATCTACAATCGGTGCAGCTTGGAAGATGCCCTCGCTGGATTCTTTTATTCAGTATTTGATGTATGAGCAAGATAAGCTCATCAAAATGGGCACACTTAAAAATTCCAAAGCGCTCTCACTTATTGTGCATGCAAAAGGAAAGGAGAATTCCAAAGACCATCAGAAAGGAAAAGGGAACAAGGATCCTGATCCAAGAAAGAGAGGAAATCGCAAACCCCCTCATGGATCATCTCGCTCAAAGGAAAGGAAATGAACGAAAGGGAAATTTGATCCAGGTGGATATCGGTGTCCACCCACCTATTCCATTTGCACCCACACCATTAATTCTTGTAGTTTTTCACATTCAACACAACTTACTATTTTTAGCAGGTTTTTGCATCCTGCATTCCCGGAGCCGTTTTGGGGCCTTAATGATCTAGATGGACATTGGTGGCCACCCACCTATTCCATTTGAACCTCCACCATCAGTTCTTTCAATTTTTAAGTTGCAGAACAACTTACTATTTTTAGCAGTTTTTTGGGTCAACTTCCCGAGCCGTTTTAAGGCCCTAAACGACGTTTTTTGGGCATCGTTTGTCTAGCAAATATGATTTCATTTTATAATTGATATTTGTGGCAACAGTTGTAGTCCTCGGATAGATCTTTCTAATGATGTATTATATGCGCCAAACGGAGATCGTATGCTCATGTTACGTCCCCGGGAAGTTGAAACACCAATTTACCCAAATGGGGCCCATAGTTTTGACGCTTCATCTCCTAGAGTTAGGTTTTTGGACGTTCAGAGTTCTCCATTGTTTCTTAATAATAAATAGGCCCTCGAGCCTCATTGTAACATAGTTCAGAGGTATGTAGCCGCCACATCTCTTCTTAGAGATTTGCTACCAGCACCCTAGCTATTTTATTTCCATTATGTTTGTAAGCATATTTGTGTTATTTGATATTAGTGAAATGAAGCCTTATTTCCACTGCATCTCTATGTTTATGGTTATTTCTATATTCTGTTGCATTCCTGCATAAATCTGGATCAGTGGCATCAGAACGGTCTACACTTTCTTTGTTTTTCTTTGCATGTCCCCAACGCAATCCAGGTATAAGGAGTTAGGGCTCGATCTAGTTGAACCCTTGCAAGATCGGCCTTGCAAACCCCGACGACCTCCCATGGTGGAAGAAAAGAAAGACGAAGGAACAAGAGATCCTATCAAAATATTGCTCAAGGAGGCCCTCGAGAAACAAAGGAATGCGATGATGGATAACTTTACTCAGATCCTTCAACGATTGCCCACCTACGGCGCATCTGCATCCGACAGCCACTTTGGAGGCATCACTCCCTTCAAGGTACAGGTAAACTTTGACATTCTTGTATTTGAAGGCTGAATAGATGCATATGTCATAGATAGATGGTTGAATTTGTTGGAAGGGTATTTCTCGGTCCATGATTTCTCTTACCGAGAAAATATTATTTTTGCACTCCTCAAAGCCACCTCCCATGTCAAAGACTTGTGGGAAACCTACTATGAACATGAGAACGAAGGGGAACCCTCTCTATTCTCAGCCACAACCACTTGGAATTCATTTAGAGATGGCATCAAGGAACAATATTACCTCATGGGGAGCTATGAGGACAAATACATCCGATGGACCATGCTACGACTACAAAGGGATCAAGATATGCACGAACTGACAAATATGTTCTATACCCTGCGCACAAAGTTGGCTATTAAAGATTCAGAGAGACATTTGGTGCTCAAGTACCATGGCTGTCTACACGAACACATTCAGGAGGAAATGGAGTTCCTCGACATTACATCGCTTGGCATGACATATCGCTACGCTGCCAAGATTGAGCAGAAATTTAAGCAAAAGAAGCGAGACTTTGGATCTGCGAATCTGAAAGGTGCCCCCAAACTAAAGAACAAGGGGCAAGGCCAAAGTAGCACGACTTAAAACAACACCACAAATCCAAATAAGGACATAGGGAAGTGGTGTGACTTTCATAACAACCCCACTCACAGCACAAACAAGTATCGGGCCAAACAGTCATTGATGGTCGAACTAAAGGCACTCGAATCAGATGCATTTTCTGATCCCGAGTCAGAACGAGACAAAGGCAATGACAAAGGGAAGAAGATCATTGATGCATCTATCCTAGTGCCATTATTTCCACCACCAAGATCCAGAGGGAGGATCTAGAGGATCTAGAGGAGGGGGAGCGCCTCTTCCATTCGCAGATGTGGGTGAAGGGTTCTCCGCTGCAATTTATTGTCGATAGCGGAAGCCAAAAGAACCTCATTTCAGCAAAGGTTGTGAAGCGGCTCAGCCTATTGACCATAGAACACCCGCAGCCATATACCATCAGGTGGCTCCACCCATGGGTGATCTCCCAATCTGCCAGCAGTGCCTCCTTCCCTACAGTATCAAGCCATTCATGGATGAGGTATTGTGTGATGTTGCTCCTCTTAATGTAGCTGATGTATTATTGGGCCAACCATACTTATGGGGGTGACATGCTGTGTATGAGTGTAGGCCTTGTGTTGTTGTTATTACTTTGTGAAATAAATTGTATAGGATACCAGAGGTAGTACCACCTCCTGTCATCTCTTTGACTACTACAAAACAACGTAGTAAGATTGTTTCCCAAACCAAGAAAATTATTTTCCTTACAACTTGCTCATAAGGAAAGAAGAATATTGTGGCCACAACCTCGAAACAGGGCTCCCTTGCATGGCTGCAGCAGATGGAAAAAGTCATGGAGGAATACGAAGAAATTTTCTCCTCACTCACAGAGGTTCCTCTACACTGTCAGGACAAGCACTCCATTCATCTAACCCCCAACGAACCGCCACCCAATGTTTCCATACCTCATGCGACTACACAGACAGAATCCACACATGTGTTGTTTGAGGCTAATAAAGAAACCAAATCTACTAATTGCATCCAACATGTCCACCAACAAGTCCTTGACATCTTCAACAACAAAACGTGCCTCATCTCGTGGAGGATCTCAATGCAATGGGGACCATTGTTTCTTAAGGATGGAGGATTTATCCAGGTGGATATCAGTTTCCACCCACCTATTCCATTTGCACCTGCACCATCAATTCTTGCAACTTTTCACATTCAACACAACTTACTATTTTTAGCAAGTTTTCGAGTCCTGCATTCCTGGAGCCGTTTTGGGGCATTAATGATCCATGTGGACATTGGTGGCCACCCACCTATTCTATTTGAACCCCCACCATCAGTTCTTTCAGTTTTTAAGTTGCAGCACAACTTACCGTTTTTAGCAGTTTTTCGGGTCCTGAACTTCCAGAGCCATTTTGAGGACCTAAACGATGTTTTTTGGGCATCATTTTTCCAGCAAACATAATTTCATTTCAAAATTGATATTCATGGAAATATTTGTAGTCCTCAGATAGATATTTCTAACGATGTATCATACGCGTCAAACGGAGATTGTATGCCGAAGTTACGTCCTCGGGAAGTTGAAACACCAATTTACCCAAACGGGGCCCATAGTTTTGGTGCTTCATCTCCTAGAGTTAGATTTTGGACGTTTAGAGTTCTCCATTGTTTCTCAATAATAAATAGGCCCTCGAGCCTCATTGTAACACAGTTCAGAGGTCTGTAGCCACCACATCTCTTCTAAGAGATTTTCTACCAGCACCCTAGCTATTTTATTTCCATTATGTTTGTAAGCATATTTCTGTTATTTGATATTAATGAAATGAAGTCTTATTTCCACTGCATCTCTATGTCTATGGTTATTTATGTATTCTGTTGTGTTCCTGCATAAATCCGGATCACAATCAATATGCAATTATTGCCACCGCGGTTTTCACCTTAAATCTGCATGCATGAAGAAGACTATAGATCGTATGGCGCACACACTCCAGCAACACAATATTGGAGACCACATTCCTAAGAATGCCAAGAAGAAGTCTGGAGAAAAAGCACCAAATCCAAGAGGTAATGGACATGCTTTGATTGCTCTTCATTCTGTACCGCAAGAATGGATCATTGATTCAGGAGCTTCACACCATATGGCTTCTTCAAAGGAATTTTTTACTTCTCTACATGCATACTCAGGACCTCCTATTCTCGTGGGAGATAATTCTGCAGTTGCAACAACTGGACAAGGAAGAGTGAAATTCGAAGATGGAAGTTTTGATAATGTCTTGCATGTCCCAAGGCTTTCTGTAAATCTTCTCTCAATGTATCAGATGACACACATAGGCAGCAAAAGGAAAGTGGAATTTACCCCGAATTCCGTGAGAACTTATGACATGAAAACCAACTACAAGATTGCATCTCACAAGGTAAATGATCAATCTTGTCTGTATACATTTTCTGATTTTGTTCCTCAATCAGATTCCATTTTGCTACTTACGCATGCAAATGAAGAAAGTATGATTTGGCACGAGAGATTTGGGCACTTGAATTTCAGATATATGCAACAGCTTGGAAAGCTCTTGGAAAGGATTGCCGACCATTGAATTTTGAAATGGTGTTTGTAATGGATGTGCTCCTAGAAAGCATCCACAAGATAAATTTGAAAGGGGCATGCATGGAGAGCATCTTCACCTTTGGAACTTGTACACAGTGATCTCGTGGGTCCATTTCCAGTGCTTTCAATGAGAAAAGCAAGATACGTGTTGTCATTTATAGATGATTACATGAGATTCTCTTGTGTTTACTTCTTGAAACTCAATTCTGAAGTTTTTCAATATTTAAATATTTTCAAAGCACATGTGAAAAATCAGTCTGGAAAATGCATCAAGATACTCCGCATAGATAATGGGACAAAATATGTCAACAAAGATATCAAGAATCTTTGTAATGAAGCAGGCATACAATTGCAGCATACAATTCCTTACACTCCACAACAAAATGGCGTGGCTAAAAGGAAGAATCAATCTTTGAAAGAGATGGCCAATTACGTGTTGCATGCAAGATGTCTTCCGTCAAAATTGTGGGTTGAAGCTATCAATTGTGCCTCATACATCCAAAACAGATCTCCTCATAAATCTGTTACTGGAAAAACACCTTTTGAGGCTTGGACTGGCATGCAACCTGAAGTCAGTCATTTCTGCATTTTTGGATCTTGAGCATGGGCCCTCATTCCTATAGAAAAGAGAAAGGATTTGGAGCCTCAAAGTAAATCATGCATGTTTGTTGGATATTCTGATGAAGTCAAAGGGTACATATTGCTTGATATCAACATTGAAGAGCTATTTATTGAAAGGAGTGTAAAGTTTGATGAAGATATTTTTCATGCACCAGCAAATGAACTTGTTACCAAGTTTCCATCACCACTCATTGATGAGTATGCAGATGAAACTTCAGAACAGAATTCTGATGAAGCTGAGTCTTTTCGTGTGACGCCTGTTGGACCACCAGTTGTTGAACATCAATATCATACTTCTACATGTAGTTCGGAAGATTATCGACCACCTTCAACAAAAAAATGGTGCAGCATGAGTGATATCCTTCATGATCCTACCTCTATACCTCTGTTTGAGGAAGATCCATAAGCACTCTTAGCTATGGAGCCATGCATGCCAATGCATGCTTATATGATGCATGGATCTTATTCACAAACTTATGCAGAAGCAATTGGGCATCCCAAATGGGAAGCCACAATGGATGAGAAATATAACTCTCTCATTGAGAACTAGACTTGGGATTTGGTTCCGCTACCTTCCAATCATAAACTTGTGAGACGCAAGTGGGTTTACCATACCAAGAAAGTTGTAAATGGCCAAGTTAGTCAATATAAGGCACGGTTGGTAGCAAAAGGTTTTCAGCAAGTACATGGTGTTGACTATGATGAGACTTTTGCTCCAGTGGAAAAAATGGATTCCATTCGGCTAGCTCTCTCCATTGCAGTAGCAAGACGGTAGGAGGTGCATCATATGGATGTGAAGAATTCCTTTCTTCCCAGTGATCTCTAGGAGGAAATCTACATGGAGCAGCCATAGGGATCCATGCACAATTCATCACTGGTATGCAAACTAAAGAAGTCTCTCTATGGCCTCAAGCAGGCACCTAGAGCATGGTATGCAAATATGGATTCTTATTTGTTGAATCAAAATTTTGTACGTTATAAATCTGATCCCAATGTTTATTTTTTGGAAAAAATTGACTCCTTGTTGATCATAGTACTCTACGTAGATTATCTTTTGATAACAGGTAGTTCAGTTTCTATCATTACTAAGATTAAAACTGCATTGCATAAGCAGTTTTCTATGACATACATGGGCTTGCTAAATTTCTTCCTTGGACTAGAGATCAATCAGAGTGATTTTGGGATTATCATTTCTCAACCAAAGTATGTTGGAGATATTTTGGTGTGATTTCACATGAATGACTGTAAGCTAAAAACCACACCTTTCTTATCAGGGATAAAGCTTGAGAATGGAAAAGACACACCATTGGTTGATTGCACATTGTACCGTCAGCTTGTGGGAAGTCTTCTTTATCTCACTCACTCCCATCCTGATCTCTCATATGTCGTAGGAGAAATTTCCAAATACATGCAGGAGCCATATGAGTTACACTAGAATGCTACAAAGTTCATTCTTTGATATTTCCAAGGGACAATCACCTATGGGATTCATTATGCAGCCAATTGTTCTTTGAATCTCATTGGGTTCATAAATTCATATTGGGTTGGTGACAACATTGATCGCAAGTCCACCTTCGGTTATGTATTTAGTTTGGGATCTGGCGCAATTTTTTGGTCAAGAAAGAAGCAGGCTGTCATTGCTTTATCATCAATAGAGGTCGAGTATAGAGGAGTAGTAAATGCCACTATTCAGGGCATTTGGCTACAACATTTCCTATCTGAGCTTGGGATCAGTGTCCATCATCCAACTATCATCTGGTGCGATAATCAAAGTACGCTAAATTTTTGTAGAGATCCAGTGCAGTGGCAGTGGACCAAACACATCGAGATCCACATGCACTTCATTAGAGAACTGATTCATGATGGGATCATCAATCTTTAGTATTGTCCTAGTTCTGAGAAGACTGTTGATATCTTCACCAAGACTTTCACTGAGCAGAAGTTTCGATTCCTACAAGATCGTCTTGAGGTGAAGGACACAACTTCCTAGCAGTTGTCTTTTCTCTACTTTTTCATTATATTTTGAGGGGGGGTTTTCTTCCCACTGGTTTTTCCCTCTTTCCTCCTTTTTGTGCATTTTATAAGGGTACCTAAAATGGCCATGTTGCAAGGACTCATTCATTTTGCATCACACTCACCTAGAGTTATGATTAAGGGGGGGTGTTGGTCTACATGCACCTAGATTAGCTTTAGTTAAACTCTAGATATTGCATGTGATGTGCACTTGGGTTAGTTAGTTAACTTAGTTATTTCATGCGATGTGCACTTGGCTTAGTTAGTTAACTTATTGCTTGCATGTGGTGCATGTGCACATTAGCAGAACATAAAGCACACTTAGCTTCAGTTAGCTTTAATATCCATAATTATTGCATGTACAACTAAGCTTAACTTAGTTTCTTTTATGTATTTATTCCAAAACTAATATTGTATAATTAATTTCATTATTTTCTCTATTCTTGGTCACTCCTTCCTTCTCTTGAAAGTTTGTTCATTGTTTTGAAAATCTACATCTTTGTATCTCAAAATCTTACAATATTTAGAAATATTTTATCAAGGTTGATGATATTTAAAAAAACAATGTTGTTCAACTCTACTGAATAGTTTCCAAATTATTATATGGCTATTTTTAGGTCAACCATGTTTTGAAAGGCATATGTAATGTTCCAAATTTGGCTTCAATAAATTGGAACATTAAATTTTGTCTAAACTCATTTAGGAGATGAATAATTGGGTAAGGAGGCCCAAAGATAATAAAAACATAAATAAAATCCCTCTAGTATGAAAAGGAATCAGCTATGGAACAAGATTTCACACCCTCATGTGTGGAAGGAGATATTTACAAAGAGGTTTGACCAAGTCAACCAGCGCAGGGTATGAGTTGAAAAGCACTACATGACAACATATGAGGGAAGTTTCTAGAGGAAGGGAAGCTTCTAGAGGAAGGGCCCATGAGGAGTCTCCAATTGCTATATAAATGGAGGGGAGGATAGCTATTTCCATTCATGCATATGTTTATGATATTGAGTTGGACATCTCGACTTCTTGAGCACGTTGGTTGTTTAACTAGTCTGCAGCACTGTTTAGTGCACCGAGTGTCTTCGTTCGGAGATCTCACCCTCAGCCCCGGGGGACTTCAAGTGCCTGATCGAGTGAGGTTGTCCCATCATTATTTTGGCTCAAGACCAAAGCATCATCCTCCAGGACAGCGTTATTGCTACAACAGCATAATATTGTGTTGTAGGGTGTTGCCATGGAGACTCCACAACACCACTTCCATTGCTTGTTTTCAGAGGGAGAGTCTTTCTTGCCTTTGGAGGAATAGTTTGGAAGCTTGAGAGCTTATTTGTAGATCTTGGCATCAGGCCAACACATATTCTTGCCCCTACTGCACATTTTTCTCCAATAGCTGCGCTATTTTCATAATGCAATTGTTGCGGGGTTTTGCAGATTGATTGGAGGATGGGATCTCAAGAGTAAGGATCAGCCTTCCACTTTGGAGATCCATTGGAGGAGGTTTACTTCAGATATTTTCATATTATTCATCCTTCTCTACATATTTCTAGTTCCAGAGTTTTCGTAGCTGCCCAGCTACTCCGGCATTTTCATGTATTGCTGAAAATCCCCAAGGGGAATGTAATAGAGAGCCCTTTGGGCATTTTGTTCCATTATAGATCTTTGTTTTCATGTATTTATCAATTTCAGATCTGTAATACAATAAAAATAAGCTTCATCCTCCTAGAAATAACGCTGAAGGGTTTCTGGGTCATTCTCTTGTCTTGCAGCACCTCAATCTTGAGGGATTTTCTATGTAAAACTGTTGTTTAACCTTGCTTAATTCCTATGCCATGTTCTTAAACTAATTATTTAATTGTTAATATTATTTTACATCTTATACATTTATAAAATATTCTTCCTTGTCTTCAGTGATTTTCTGCATACTCAAAGTCATGGGAAATCAGGGTTTTTCTTGACTAGTCGGGAAGGAAGAACTGTTTAACTTAGTAAAACACTTTTTTTTTGCTGAAACATGCATATCCCTATTGATCTAATATAACATATTCTAGAACCTTGACCCTTCATTTTATGCATATTTTCTTATACACTCATTTTAGGGCCAAAATCCTCACTTTTCCCCACCTTTTTGCCCATAAAAGCTGAGTAAAGGTTGTTGTAGTATTTGGAGTGGGTTTCTGAGTGTTTTTAAACACTTTCTATGATATCTAAAGCACACATTGTTGAAAAATGTGTTTTTCGGGCACGATTTGCTGAGAAATCCATTTTCGGAATATTACAATGGTATCAGAGCTCATTGTAAAACGTTGTCTCTTCATGGTATGCTCATATATGCGTTTGAAAATTTCATGCAAGTCACTTTTGAGTGGGATTCTTCAATAAGTTCTATAGACAGAGTCTGGAAAGGGCCAGGTAGGCTCTGGATCTCATCCTCTTTCAGAGGCGGAATATCTGGTAAATGCCCTCCCACTATATCTCTCGTTGGAGTTGCTGTGTTTTAGATATATCCTCAAAACAGGATATTACAGTGGCATCAGAGCATATTTCTGGCTCAGCCTGTGGAGCTATTTATCTATGACACCGGAAGAGAAACCGTGGGGACATTTTATATGAAAAAAGAGGGTAGGCAGAATCTTACCCACCAGAGGTCGTAGAGGTGACAAATATGGGGATCTCACAACAGTGTGACCAGCATTCACCCACCTTCAGTAGGCCAACCAATATCACAATGCCTACATTCTTACCTCCAGTACCGAGTGAGAAAGGGAGGCAGCATGATCATATACCCTTTGGAGACTATTTACGTAAATGGCAGTCCATGGGGGAAGACTTTAGAGCATCTTTTCCTTTCAAAGATTACTGTCAGCTGAGGCAGGATGAAAATGAATGGAACAATGGGGGATCTAGCACGCAGAGTTCAAAGTTGTAGCATACCACTGGGAGGTCACCTTTTCCCACATATGAGGCATCTAATGATCCCTGTGAGTCTAAGCCCAAGAAGATCAGAACATTGAAAAAGATGAGTTTATTCTCATCTATTTTCAAATCTAGAGGAAATGTGTTAGGTCCCTATATTACTAGTATAGTCCCTTATTGTTGTTAGTGTAACCCCCTTTATTTTTATTATTGTACCCTTGTAACCCCCATTTTTTTATTATTGTGACCTTAAATTATTATTGTTAGGTCGGCTAGGATTACATTGTGGCCCCCTAGGATTACATGATGGCCCCATGGACTCCTATATATAGAAAGGAGGTTTTGTAAATTGTATCATCCAAGAATTATTCATTTATGTAATGTATTGGAGGTTGCCCCCTCGAAGTGGCTTATTTCTAAGGCGTTGATATCTCTCTTTTTCTTCTATTTTTGGAGCTGGTTACACAACATTTGGTATCGGAGCTTTGGATTCTAGGGTTTCGCTGCTCCAAACAGGTCATCGTGGCATTTGCGCTATAACTTTTTTTCTACGAAGTTTTAGAAGCTGAAATTTTTAGGGTGTGAAGCCAAAATCCTGAGAAACATTGTCTAAACATTTCAGAGCTTGGTTCACAACAGTTTCGGAGATATGATCTGTGGAAGTTAGGTCTTTTTTCAAGCTCCTAAACAGGTCATCGTGGCATTTGCGCTATAAATGTTTTTCTACTAAGGTTCAAAATCTGAAATTTTTATGGTGTGAAGCTGAAATCTGAAGGAAACCCGTCAAAAACTTTTAGAGCTTGGTTCGCAATATTTTCAGAGATATGATTTGTGGAAGGTAGTGCTTTTTCAGGCTCCCGAATTTCATCTCAAAGAGGTGATCGTGGGAAAATTTCAATAAATCTCTCTCTGAGCATCGGATTGGAGTGTCGTAAAAAGTGGTCGCAAGTACACTGACTGTAGTGTCTTGGCTATCAATTTCAGAGGTGAAGGACAAAAAAGTGACATGTGGCAAGCCGTACAAGTTCGCTATACTGAACTAGTCCATAATTAGGTCATTGTGGGAGATTGGACATAACTTTGTCTTGGAGAATCCAAATCAAGTCAGACCTGTGGCATTCAAAAGATAATTTAGAGGGTGAATTCAGTGCTGAATTGCAGATATTGAAGAGCCGCAATCACATAGATAATCCAATTTCAATATCGAGCTCCTCAAAAGCAAGTAAAAGGTGTGTAATTGTTTTCCGAATTGCGTAAGTCTTGTTTGAAGAATCAAGTTGAATTGATTGCAAGGGCATATTGTAGAATAGATATCAGTATTGGATTATAAAATGGCCCCTAAAAAGAATTCAACACCCATTAAGCCTTTGGAAAGCTCTACTATGACTCATGAAGACGAAGAATGGCAACATGACATATCAAAATTACAAGAGCAAGTGCAACAAATTTCGCTCTCGAAAAGAGCAACAAAAAATGACATGGAAGTTTTGAAGAAAGGCGTGGAAACTAAGATGGATGGTTTGAAGAAAGGCGTGGAATCTAAGATAGATGGCATGGAATCTAAGATAGATGGCATGGAGGCTAGCATGGAATCTAAGATGGATGACATGGAAGCTAAGATCGATGAGAAAATGGAAAACATGAAGAATGTTCTAAAAGCAGACATGGAAGGTTTGACAAAGTTGATACAAGAAACATTTCCTAATGGTGAAAAGATAGTAGAAGAACCTCATGATGAGAACAGAATAAATGTTAATCGTGATTTCATAAACTCTAATGTTGGTGGGAAGAACCACCATATTCCGAAGATGGATATGAGGAAGTTTGATGGAAAGGATCCTGTAACATGGATAATACATATGGAGCAATATTTTGATCTCCATAACGTTCAAAACAGACAAAAGGTACGCATTGAAACTTTACATTTAGAACAAAATACATTTGTATGGTATCGATGGCTTTCTTCCCGTAAAAAAATTGTCACTTGGTCAATTTTTACGGAGGAAATGATAGCACATTATGAGGATACAAAGAGCAACACCTTCTTTAGCCAATTGATAAATCTCAAACAAAAGGGTTTAATGGGGGAGCACATCGAGGACTTCCAAAAATTGAATATAAGGGTAACTGATATTCCAGAGGAACACAGGATTGATCTCTTCATAGGTACTTTAAAGGATAACATCCAACATGAAGTTCGCGTTTTGGAACCTGATTCATTGGAGAAGGCATTCAGGTTGGCAAGAAAAATTGAATGTAAAATTATGGCGACAAGGAAGCCTACCAATCACTTCTATAAAGAAGGAAGTGTTGCTACGCCTAGATTTCCACAACCTACAAGGTTGACACCACAACAATTGGAAGAAAAAAGAGCAAAAGGGCTTTGCTACAGTTGTGATAGCAAATATACTAAAGGTCATAAGTGTGTCGAGAAGAAATTATTTTACATAGATTGTGAAGAGGAAGAAGAAAATGAACAAGAAGAGGATATACACCAGGAACCAACCCAAGAAGAGGAAGAAATGAGTCCGACCATATCGTGTAATGCATTGGCAGGAATTACCACTCCTCAAACTCTCAAGATAGAAGGACATATCAAGAAGAAAAGGTAATAGTGTTGATTGATTCAGGTAGTACCCATAATTTTATTCATTGTAAGGTAGCCAAGGAATTGAATTGTTTCCTATACCCAGCACCAGAATGTCAAGTGATGGTTGCAAATGGAGGAACTATAAATTTCTTTGGAAAATGCCATAATATCAAGCTAACCATGGGGGAATATGCATTGACTAGTCCAATGTTTTCCATTCCTATGGGAGGTGTTGATGTTGTACTAGGAGTACAATGGTTATAATCTTTGGGGACGGTAGCTTTTAATTTTCAAGAACTCTTCTTGAAATTTTTTCAGAAGAAAAGGAAGTCAAATTACGGGGTATTGAAGGGAAGTCGGGAAGGATAATAAGCTCTAATGTCATGACAAAGCTTCTAAAGAAAGAACAACGAGGCGTAATTGCACAATTATGCTCACTAGAAGTTCCGACATCAAAATCATCTATTTCTGCAGATCTCCAACAAGTCTTGGAGAATCATTCCAAGGTGTTTGAAACTCCCAAAGGACTCCCACCTATTCGTGATCATGATCATGCTATTCATTTGATTCCAGGAAGTGTTCCTCCAAACATCAGGCCTTATAGATATCCTTATGTCCAAAAGAGCAAAATTGAATGTATGATTGAAGAAATGTTAGAGGCAGGTATAATTCAACCTAGTCAAAGTTCTTTCTCTGCTCCTGTGGTATTGGTACACAAGAAGGATGGATCATGGCGCATGTGTCCGGATTATAGGGAGCTCAATAAGCTCACCATTAAAGATAAATTTCCCATTCCTATGATTGATGAATTATTGGATGAATTACATGGAGAAATTTATTTTACCAAGTTGGATCTTCATTAAGGATATCATCAAATTAGAATGAAGACTCATGATATTCCGAAAACAACATTTCGAACTCATGAGGGTCATTATGAATTTTTGGTCATGCCTTTTGGCCTTACCAATGCACCTTCTACATTTCAAGGGTTGATGAATTCCATTTTCAAACCCTTCCTTAGAAAATTTGTGCTAGCATTTTTTGATGATATACTAATCTAAAACAGGGCTTGGAAGGATCATGTTCAACATGTTGACAGGGTGCTCAAACTATTGCAGGAGAAACAATTATATGCAAAAACATCCAAATGTTTCTTTGGAGTACAAGAGGTGGAATATCTGGTTCATATTGTATCTCACGAGGGTGTTAAGGTAGACCCTAACAAAATTAAATCCATTAAGGAATGGAAAGTCCCCACAACCATAAAGAAGTTGCGAGGATTTCTCGAGTTAATAGGGTATTATCGCAAGTTTGTTAAGAATTATGGGAGAATAGTAGCACCTCTAACAAAATTATTGAAGAAAGATGCATTTTCATGGACTCCTGAAGCAACTAAGGCCTTTGAACATCTTAAAGAGGCAATGTGCCTAGCACCGGTCTTAGCTACGCCAGACTTCACAAAAACCTTTATTGTGGAATGTGATGCCTCAGAAAATGGAATTGGTGCGGTTTTAATGCAGGAAGGAAGACCCATTGCTTTTGAAAGTCGTCCAATCAAAGGAAAGTATTTACAGAAACCTATTTATGAGAAGGAAATGTTAGCAATACTGCATGCACTAAAGAATGGCGAACTTACCTAATGGGAAGACACTTCAAGGTAAAAAATGATCATGATAGTCTTAAACACTTTTTGGAACAAAGACTATCTTCAGAAGAGCAGCAAAAATGGGTCACAAAGATGTTGGGTTATGACTTTGAAATAATCTAAAAAAAGGAAAGCTTAATGTTGTTGCAGATGCACTCTCAAGAAAGAATGAAGAGGTGGAAGCATTGCTTTGTGCCATTTCTATTATCCAACCAGATTGGATAACCCAAGCAAGAGATGAATGGAAGAAGGACAAAGATGTATGGACACTCATTCAAAAGTTGCAGCAAGATCCTAGTACATCTGATACATTTAGTTGGAAAAATGATTCCTTATGGTACAAAGATCGCTTATATCTTTGTAAGAATTCCCAACTAAAACAAAAGATTCTTCCGGAATTGCACACTTCTCCTTTAGGAGGACACTCAGGATTTTTAAAAACTTACCACAGGGTGAAGAAATAATTTTTTTGGGATGGCCTTAAATTTGATATTCAAAAGTTTGTGGCGGAATTTTTGGTTTGCCAGCAGAATAAAGTTGAAACAATTAAGACCCCGGGACTTCTACAACCTTTATCCATTCCAATTCAACGTTGGGAGGAGATTTCAATGGATTTTATCACAGGTTTACTTAAGTCCGAAGGAAAGAGTGTCATCATGGTGGTAGTTGATAGACTTACCAAGTATGCACACTTTTGTGCATTATCTCATCCATTTAAAGCAAGTACAGTTGCTACTACATTTATGGACAGAATTCAAAAGCTACATGGAAGCCCAAGGGTCATTGTGAGTGACAGAGATCCCAGTTTTACTGGAAATTTTTTGACAGAGTTATTTTCTTGTTTGGGTACTCAATTAGCTCATAGCTCATCTTATCATCCTCAATCTGATGGTCAAACTGAGATAGTAAATAAATGTTTGGAAGGATATCTTCATTTTTTTGTATCTTATAAACAAACACAATGGGTCAAGTGGTTACCTCTCGCTGAATGGTGGTATAACACTTCCTTCCATACTGCAGCAAAAATGACCCCATTTTTGGCACTTTATGGATATCATCCACCATCCATCACATCATATTTAAGGGAAAATTCGAAGGTTCAAGCAGTGGAAGATCACATCGAGCATCAGCAAGAAGTTCTCCAACTCTTAAAGGATAACCTGAATTTGGCACAAAATCGAATGAAATAACAGGCAGATCAACATCTCAACGAGAGAAGTTTTGATGTAGGAGATTGGGTATTTTTACGGCTACAAACATATAAACAAATGTCCCTCAAGCAAGCTAAGAAGGATAATAAATTATCGCCAAAGTACTATGGTCCTTACAAGGTGCTGCAAAAGATTGGTACTATGGCATACAAATTGGAGCTTCCTGCTTCTTCATGAGTACATCCAGTTTTCCATGTTTCATACTTAAAGAAGGTTATAGGTGAAAATATTCCAGTTCAAACAATATTGCCAGAACTTGATGAGGAAGGAAAAGTCATATTGGAACCTGAAGCAGTCACAAAAACAAGAACTCAACAACTACGGAATCGATCAATTTTAGAGTATCTCATCAAGTGGAAGAACTTACCCACTGAAGATTCTACATGGGAGGATGAGAAATTTATACAGAAGCACCCAGAGCTACTCAAGCGTTGAGGACAACACTTTTTTGAATGAGAGGGGCATGTTAGGTCCCTATATCACTAGTATAGTCCCTTATTATTGTTAGTGTAAACCCCTTATTGTTATTATTGTACCCTTGTAACCCCTATTTTGTTATTATTGTGCCCTTAAATTATTATTGTTAGGTCGGCTAGGATTACATTGTGGCCCACTAGGATTACATTATGGCCCCATGGACTCCTATACATAGAAAGGAGGTTTTGTAAATTGTATCATCCAAGAATTGTTCATTTATGTAATGTATTGGAGGTTTCCCCCTCGAAGTGGCTTATTTCTAAGGCGTTGATATCTCTTTTCTTCTATTTTTGGAGCTGGTTACACAAAAAAATGCATCCACCTTAGAGGAGGTCAAGAAGATTGAAGAAAAAGAAGAGGAAGTACCATGCGCTTCCTATTCTCATCAAGAAGAGATCACATCACCTCTTGAGGAGGCTTGTGATAACGTTGTCCCACTCATGGAGGAGCAGCCACATGCATCAACAGTTGGGGCAGCCAACACTTTTGAGGAAGGGACTCTTTTAGCCCTACAAAAAGTTCCAAATTCACATCAAGGTATGAAAATATTTCCACATTCAATTGTTGCAGCAAATTCTTTTGATCAATGTGGGGATTTACTTTTGCATGAACAAGAGTCAAATCTAATTGCTACTATAGAGAAGCTTGGTTGCACTACGCTATGCAACATGGAAACACTCAAGAAGGAATCAAACCATCATTCTCATGAGCCATTGTTGGATTATACATCACATTGGAGGTTGGGGTTTGAAGCCTTGAAGATTGATGGTAGACATCTTGGAGTTAGAAACCTTTTCTCCCTTCAAGATGAAACTTTCTCAATGAGCTCTTCTCAACTCAAAGAGGAACTTATACTTTCAGATCCAAGACCTCATTGGTTTTGGAAGACTATGGATGAAAGGGAGGTCTCAAGGAGAGATCTCATTGGAGATGCACTTCAACACACCATGGGATGCAATGCTTTTCTTCCCTTCTCACAAGACCAGATAGAAGATGGAGGACATCTTAGGATGGATAACATATCCCATGCTTTTGTTGGACATCCCTTGAGCCATACACATCATGATGGGAGGTTTTTTCCTACCACCTATTTGATTCTTGATAGGGTCTCATTGATCCTTGAGAAGCTTACATTTCAAAATCCCATAAAGTGAAAACACAGGAATTTGATTTGGGAGGATGGTAGCCCTCATGGGAGGAGTACCAGGATGAGGAGAAGAAGGAGGCATCCACAGGTGATTGAGTGGATGTGGTTAATGAGCAAGGAGCCAGGAAGCTACCTGTAGATCTATGATACCAGGCAGCAAGAGGCTTGGCTGCGCTGGTTACTCTTGAAAGAGTTTGGCCATCACTTGGAAAACACTCTTCTTAAGAGTAAGAGGATGGATACTTGCATCATTGAGCAGCATAGAGTATGGATGCATGACGTTGATGTGTCTTCATCACATGAGTTGTATGATGGAAGTATGAGGAGGCAGAAAAACACTTTTTTGCTTTGCTTGGGAGAGCAAGGGCAGATTTGCTCTCACACTTTGTATGATGTTACAGGAGGAGGGGATGGCACTATCTCCTTGGTCTCTGATGATGATTTGGAAGCACTTCCATCTTGGGAAGTATTCCATATTTTTTGCAGCATTATTGGAAGAATCTTTGACAAGGAGCATGTCAAGGAACATAGTTGTGTATTGACAGGAGCTTATTTGCATAATCTCACAATGTTGTCACCTTGGAGTAAAGACTTATGGATGAAATGTGCCCAGCAGAGATATGGTGGATCCATAACCCATAGGTCCCAGAATCACTTCATATTTTTTTCACTTGATGAACAAAGAGGAGGTAATGATGAAAGATACATCTATCACTTGGCATATTCTTCTTGACTTGGGTTTCCAAGCATAAGGAGGATTATCTTCTTGCAGCACATGGTTCGTTCTTCTTCATAGCATGAAAAAACACTATTAAGGACTCATGTATGGACCCATGTACCATCTTACTTCTAGCATATGGTGACAAGCTTGTTTATACGTTCATTGATTTGCACACTCTTACCATTCTTATGCAGTGCATTGCTTCACAAGAGGGCAAGCTCATCAAATTGCTCCATGAATTGTATTGGGCCAATCTACATGATGGAGGCAGCCATCTCTTTTGTGGTCTTGGGAAAATGTTCTATCACCACATGTATGTTCAGTTGCTGACATGCATGATTAACCATGTAAAAAGAAACATTTTTCCATGTACTCTTATCAAGCAGCAACTTGTAAAACGACGCTATCACTATGGCGGAAGTTGTTGGTACCTTCTTGCATCACTTGTAACCTTCCAAATTTTCTTTATTTTGCTACTGATCATGTCTTAATTTGCTGATATAGATAATATTTTTATGGGAGGCTTGATTATGAGGAAGACACATGAGCTGGATGTGTCCTTGAGTGGGAAGAATTCTCACAATTTCGGCACTACATGTTCTAATGGGAGCATGAGAGGAGATATGGCCACCACAACCAAATGTTTGTTCTCTTTTGAGGTGGGCCATAAGATTGATATTCATCCATTGTATAGCCATGGGAAAGTGCTTGATGATGTATTATTGTTGTTACATTCAGCCATTTACTATCCTTTAGTAGATGTGATGAATTATGGACATTGCTTGCCATGTAATTTTATGAAGTTGCAGTGGATGAGACTGCAATGTATCCTTGTGAGAAATTTTTTGCATCATGTAAAACATTTATCAAACCTCTCATTAGGATGCTCCATGATTATTATGTCCTATTCTTCATGGATGGATTGTTTTGGGCCAGCTTGTTCTTCATTGTTGGAGGAGCCTTCTTTGGAGGATTGTTCTTCACTTTGCCATTGGAGGGAAATAATTTAGCAGCCCTGGATTAGCATACACTCTACACTTGTCATGAGTGGAGAGAAGGATAGCATGGGGTAAGCTATGATGCTTTCCAAGTTCAAATTTTCAGCCCACCTTCATTACCGGAGCTTGAGGTGGAAGGAGATTTTCAGGAGTTGCCTTGTTGGGAGGTGGCTCATTTTGTTTGGATGATTGCTTAAGGATGGAGGATCCACATGAGGGATATGTTCCTCATTATATTTGAAACTCCATGCTTTGAGTGGAGATTCTCCAGTTCTATCCTTGCAGTTGCTTGAGGACAAGCAACATTTGGGAGGGGAGGATTGTAATGTTCCAAATTTTTCTTCAATAAATTGGAACATTAAATTTTTTTTAAACTCATTTAGGATATGAATAATTGGGTAAGGAGGCCCAAAGATAATAAAAACATAAATAAAATCCCTCTAGTATGAAAAGGGATCAGCTATGGAACCAAATTTCACACCCTCATGTGTGGAAGGAGATATTTGCAAAGAGGTTTGACCAAGTCAAGCAGCGCAGGGTATGAGTTGGAAAGCACTACATGACAACATAGGAGGGAATTTTCTAGAGGAAGGGAAGCTTCTAGAAGAAGGGCCCATGAGGAGTCTCAAATTGCTATATAAATGGAGGGGAGGAGAGCTATTGCCATTCATGCATATTTTTATGATATTGAATTGGTCATCTCGACTTCTTGAGCACGCTGGTTGTTTAACTAGTTTGCAGCACTGTTTAGTGCACCGAGTGTCTTCGTTCGGAGATTTCACCCTTAGCCCCGGGGGACTTCGAGTGCTTGCTCGGGTGAGGTTGTCCCATCATTATTTTGGCTCGATACCGAAGAATCATCCTCTAGGACAACGTTATTTCTGCAGCAGCATAATACTGTGTTGTAGGGTGTTGTCATGGAGACTCCACAACACCACTTCCATTGCTTGTTTATCAGAGGGAGAGTCTTTCTTGCCTTTGGAGGATCATTTTGGAATCTTGAGAGCTTATTTGCAGATCTTGGCATTAGGACAACACATATTCTTTCCCCCTACTGCGCATTTTTCTCCAATAGCTACGTTATTTTCATAGTGCAATTGTTGCGGGGTTTTGCAGATTGATTGGAGGATGGGATCTCAAGTGTAAGGATCAACCTTCCACTTTGGAGATCCATTGGAGGAGGTTTACTTCAGATATTTTCATCTTATTCATCCGTCTCTACATATTTATATTTCCAGAGTTGCCGTAGCTGCCTAGCTACTCCGGCATTTTCATGTATTGTTGAAATCCCCAAGGGGAATGTAATAGAGATCCCTTTGGGCATTTTGTTCCATTATATATCTCTGTTTTCATGTATTTATCAATTTTAGATCTTTAATATAATAAAAATAATCTTGAGCCTCCTAGAAATAACTCTGAAGGGTTTCTGGGTCATTCTCTTGTCTTGCAACACCTCAATCTTGAGGGATTTTCTATGTAAAAATGTTGTTTAACCTTGCTTAATGCCTATGACATGTTCCTAAACTCATTATTTGATTTTTAATACTGTTCTACATCTTATACCTTTAGAAAATAAGCTGCCCTTGCTTCAGTAAATTTCTGCATACTCAAAGTCATGGGAAATGAGGGTTTTTCTTGACTAGTCGGGAAGGAGGAACTGTTTAACTTAGAAAAACGCCTTTTTTTTGCTGAATTAGACATTCATATCCCTCTTGACCTAATATAACATATTCCAGAACCTTGACCCTTCTTTTTACACAAAGTTTCTTATACACTCATTTTAGGGCCAAAATCCTCACTTTTCCCCACCTTTTTGCCCATAAAAGCTGAGTAAAGGTTGTTGTAGTATTTGGAGTGGGTTTTTGAGTGTTTTTAAACACTTTATATGATTTTTGAAGCACACATTCCTGAAAATTTCGTTTTTCAGGCATGATTTGATGAGAAATCCATTTTCGGGATATTACAACGATGTCTCTTCATGGTATGCTCATATATGCGTTTGAAAATTGCATGCAAGTCACTTTTGAGTGGGATTCTTCAATAATTTCTATAGACAGAGTCTAGAAAGGCCTAGGTAGCCTCTGGATCTCGTCCTCTTTCAGAGGTGGAATATCTGGTAAATGCCCTCTCCGTCTATCTCTGGTTGGAGTTGTCCTGTTTTAGAGATATCCTCGAAACGGGATATTACAGCATATCTGAAATCTTGTTTCAATGAAAATATATTTGTACAATGATTACTTGTTTAGTGAAAAGTATATATGTATTTTTTTTTTAATTTATATTTTAATTTAATAATAACAAAAAAAAATATGTACAAATGGTATGATAGGTATTTTTAGTTGAATCCATTTTATGTATCTGATATGGCTATGTTTGTTTCCATACTATTATACATTAAACTGAATTGTAAGTTAATATACTATTTTATTAGTTTTTGTTGTGTTGTGTAATTTACTTCACATTTTAATGATTTTTTTTTTTATAAAATAAAATACTTTACCTATTTTTTTTAATATATTTAAAAAAATATTTTAAACAATAATGAATTACATTTTTACTAACCAAAAAATATTGATTCAAATTCACAATACACCAAAAATAGATAATAACATGATACTAACATTATCAATAAAACATGTTGAAATATTAAATAAAGGTAAGGTTGTAGAACATAAGTAGAATTTATACTATCATGAGAATCAAAAATAAATTTTATTAAGATTTGAAAAGAGTTGATAATAAATAATTAGATGGCAATGGAAAATAATTTCAATAACAACTGTTTTCCATAAAAAAAAAAAAGGGGGGGAAGGAAGAAATAAAAAAATTATTTTATATCAAGTATAGCTTATGTAGCTCTATTGTATATGTTATATTGATAAGTTGTTTAAATGATTAATATATTTCATTTAAATTAAGAAAAAATACTTAAAATAAAAATAAATTATTATAAATTTATATTTATTAGTAAAATAACTTTATTGCTAAAAGAAATGATTTCTATTGTAACAAACTCCTAAATTTTTCTTCAATATATAGATGTGAAACTAAAAGTAGGATGTTGAACCAAAATCAGTTGAGGCCTTTACAACAAGGAAATATTTCTACTGATTAATAACACAACTTAAAAGAGTGTCCCATAATTTTCTTGATCATTGATTACAAAATATATAACAATATTGTGATAGTGATAACACAATGTAAAACAATTTAGTGGATGGGTTAGGAAAATAATTTCATTTTGATAGTGAACATAAAATAAATAGAAATTTATAAAATGTCATATTCAATTCAATTATACAAAAAAATCACAAGCCTCCAAAGTTAACTTCTTATGAATTTGTTATTTTTATAAGATGAGAACAAAATTTATTCACGTGAAACTATGATATTTAAATAAGCCTTGTTTTTTCAAAGTTTTATTTTAATCTAAAGTAGTTTAAAGTAGTTTAATTGACTAGGTCATTCCCTTTCACAAGGGGCATTAGGGTAGCTAGTGGCACTAAGTTACTCTATTCACCCAAAAAAAATTATTTTCCTTTGTTTTATTTTTATTATATGCAACTTGTTATCATATCAAAAAAAAACTAAAATATTTTTTTGTGAAACACAATTTTCAAGTTTTAAATAATTTTATTAGTATTATGGGAGAGTTATTGTTTGAAAATAGTTTTTCAAATATTAGTTAATTCTTTGTACTTAGGTTAATGTAATCAAATATATTGAAAATAATAAATTATTGAAAATAAAAATAAAAATAAAATTATTAATTAGGCTCATAGAATAAACTATAATCTCAAGGAATTTTAATTTTTTATTAGATGAATGGTTAAAATTATAAATAGAGAAATATTATTATAATATCCAATAATACACCTTATTATTATATTAATAATATACTTCACACAACATCCCATATCCCTAAAAACCTTTCAAAAATAGAACAAATACACTAATTTATAAGCTATATTGTTCATTAAATTATTTAATAATTAGGTCTTATTATTATATACTTATTAGTGAATTTGTACTATCAATTATATAACTTTTTAGTATAATATTGTTATCTATTATAATTTCTAAATTGTTTAGATAAAGCCCCATCATGTTCCTAATTGAATTATTTAATAACTACATTTTATTATTATATTATTTCTTTTATAAATTTTTTACATATTTTGGGAGTCTATATTATTAGAGTATAATTCAATCTTGTATTATTATTTCTAAAAAAATTTAAAAATATATCATATTTTTCATTGAATTATTTAATAACTACTTGTTATTATATCATTTCCTTTCTAAATTTAATATTTTTTTTGGAAGAGTATATATTACTAATGATATATTTTTTGGAATAATATGTTTTCTTTATCATTCAATGTGTCAAACTGTATGTGCACTCTTTTTTTAAAATACTTTTATGTTTTAATTTAATAACAGGCAAACAAAAATTGGTGGAAAAAATACATGCTAAGTGTCTTTATTTGACTCCATCTTATTTATGTGATATGCCTATGTTTTTTTTTTTATACTATTATCCATAAAATTTAATTGCAAGCTAATCCACAATTCCACAATTTTTTAAAATTAATAACAGTTTTAGTTTGGGTTGTGTAATTTCATTCAAATTTTAATGGAATTGGTTATAGAGTAAAGTGTTTTATTTATTTATTTAATAAAATATTTTAAACATTAATGAATTCAATTTTATTAAACAAAAAGTATTGATTCAAATTTGTTATACACAATCTTTATAAATATATATTAACTACATGATGTCATGATTATCAATAAAATTGGTTGAAATCTCAAACAAAAGGCAAGACTCTAAAACAAAAATAGATTCTATAGTACCACTAGAATATAAAAGAAACCTTATTACCATTTGGAAAGTGTTGACCTTAAGGGAAAATAATTTCAGTAAGGAGTTTTTTCCATCACAAATAGGAGGAAATAATAAATTTATCTTATTTGAGGTATAGCTTATGTTACTCTATTGTGTATGCTATAATGATAAGTTGTTTAAATGACTAATAGTATTCATTTATAATAAAGTGATAAAGTGGTATAGATTTATATTTATTGGTAATATGATTTTTATTGATGAAATGAAATGATTGCTATCACAACAAGCTCCTAAAAATTTCCATAATTTTTAGTTGTGAAACTCAAAGTAGAATGTTGAACCAAAACCATCATAAGATAGGCCTACACAACAAGATAATATTTCTAGTGATTAATAACCCAATGTCAAACAATCTCTCATAATATTCTTGATCATTAATTGGAAAATATACAACAATAATAACACAATATTCTTGATCATTTATTGGAAAATATACAACAATAATAATACAATGTAAAAAAATTGGAAAATATACAACAATGATAACACAATGTAAAAAAAAATATTTAATGAGTTAGGAATAGAATTCCCTTTTGATAGTTAACCTCAAATAAACATAAATATATAAAGAAATCTACCATTTCAATTCAATTAACCATAAAACTCTTTTATTCTATTTAACCATGAGTGGTTCTTTTTAAAAATCAATCCATTGTGAAGGCAATGTTGGTGCATATCTAGACCAATTAGAGCAGTGAGTTTAGAGCTTATAAGTAAGCTCTTAAGTAGCCTATATAGAAATGGTACAAGAAATAGCTAGTTTAGTGCAAGAGGCTTAGGTTTAGGGTGAGCCCAATTTTATCCATAGGCTTTATGGATTATTGATTTTATTATTCACCTTCGATGAGATGAAGGTTTGATGGATATTTGACAAATTTCCTTGTTTGTGTAAGAGTAACTCTATGAATGGAAGTGAAGCTTTTTAGGTGAATTTTAAATGATAATATATTTTGAAATTTAAAAAATATTAGTGAATTAATATTTACTATATTTTTAAAATATTTTAAAATCTATAATCAAAATTAAAGATATAAAATATAATTTTCTTATATAATTTAATTTTTAAAGGTGCCAAGTCCAAAAACACTCCTTAAACAATCACTAATATTTTTTTATTCAATACATGCCAACACAAATCCAAAAAAAGCCCAACTAAACCCCTATTAATTATTTTTAATTCAGCACCTCTCAACCAAAACCCAAAACATGGGCTACTAATAGATGCAACATAGAAATGTAGTGAATAACTATTTAATTGAATGCATTTTTTATTTATTTTTTGAGATACTTTAGCCCACAATAATTCATTCAACTTTTAATTTTAATGAGAAATCTTAAAATTTTGAAACATCTAGAATAGGCATCTATATATATGATTTTGGTTGTTTTTGGTTAAATGCAAGCTCAATTTAGGAATTTTGTTTTTAGGCATCGCACCCAAGGAAAAGGACTAGTAAATATTATTATTTTTATGTATGGTACAAGGAAAAGTTATTTGGGCTGGAAAGAATATTTTACTGTCAAAGAACTATATCATGAATATCTGTCATTTATATTTATTTTTAATTCACCACCTAATTCTTGACTAGCACATGGCTATTTGGTTCTACTAAGTTATTATTACTAGGCATTTTTAGATTGCTGATTTTTGATAGAAATTAGGAAAAAATGTGAATTTTGAAATCTATTAATTAAATTAAATTACTAATTATTAATTTATAAAAAAAAAATTATTATTAATTATTAATTTTATTTAAATATTGATTTTTTAATAGTTGTTAATCCAATTTAATGATTATTAATATGGTTTTAAAATTTTAATTTAATTATTAGTAAAATGTTTTTATAATTATTCATTCAATATATTTTAATTATTAAAATTAACTATTATTAATTTATTAATATATTAGTAACAATAGTCTTATATAAACATTTTGACTCATTAAAATTACACAAAACTAAAAAAAATAATATAAGAAATAATAATAATAGTTATAATTTTTAATTAGTAGATAACTCCATCAAATTACATAGAGTAAAATAAAATAATAATTATAATTATAATTAATAATTTTGGATCTAGTAATAGTTAACATAGTTCCAATTTATTGTAGTGCAAACTTGTTTAGAATGACATCTTCTTTGCAAAGTCTCTATACCTTTTTTGTGTGCAAATCACTTCACAACAACCTTGTATCTTTTTCTAGCAATTTTGTTTTAAGTGTACGCAAAGTCACTAAGTACCAACTGTAGTTATGTATCAATGAGTCTATCTCTTTCTTCATGGCTAGCTCCCACTTCTTCATAGTTTCTAGTTGTGTTTCTTGTTCATAACATTATCCTTCACCATGAGTAAAAAATACATAATATAATAAAAAAGAGTATCATTCATACAACCTTCTTATTCTAGTAGATATTATAACACCACTTTCACTTTTTTAAGGTGCTTCTTTGTGACATATCCATTTCTATTCTCTTAAAAAAAAATTACTTTAATATTCATATCATACATATAGCAAACCTATTCGTTTATACAATGTTACTCCTATTTCATAATCTATATTTCCTTATACATTACTTGATATGTATATCTATGTCTTACTTATCATTGATTTTATTCACTTTTCCTAGGAAAGATATAAGTGTAAAGGTGCCACATTTCCTAAGTAAAAAATTATGTGATACCCATGATTCCCCTTGCATCTACTCAACCCAAAAAATCATCATTAAACTTTTATAAAGTTACTTAACACATAGCTAGATGCCCTAGAGATTTGGTTGGTTTATTTGAGCTATTAGGGACCACATACATCCTCTCATATGGCGCTCATGGCCCTCACCACATATGCGAGTCATATTGTGATAACGCACCTCAATCACATTAACTACACATGGGTATTGTTTGGGCCCTTCAATGGACGGAGGAGGATCATTATGTTTCCTGGAACGATGGTGATAATTTTTCCTTAACCCTAACTCTATGTAATCACCTAGCTCATTATTTTTCAACCTTTTAACTCCATGCTCTCTATGACAACCATCCATTCTAGATATGCAGTTATGGCGGTAGGGAGATGTGTAGTTATGACGGCGAGGAGATGTATGGAGTATTTTACCATTTACCACCACAGAAGAGGTAGGAGGCATTTATACCTTCTTGGTAAGTTGAATCTTTCCTCTATTTTGTGAATTTTGTCACCAATAGTTTCTCGCACATTTTTTTTTCTTGTGGATACCATTCTTGTAATAAACTAAGGCTATGTTTCCTTTTTTTTCTTTGGGCTAATAAATTTTTTCCTATGGTGCCAGAGTTTCGGGCCTAGAGGAGAGGATTTACGGATCAAAATTTCTCCAATCCTAACTGATGAGACCACTATGCCATGTTGGCTTGCCTATCTCTAAGGGTTGTCTCCATTAATTGTAAGTTTGTTCTCCTCCTAGTAGATTGTTTTATTTTTAGTTTGTTTTACCAATGTATGCCTCATTTAGCTAGCAATAAGCCAGCAAAGATTTATTCTTTCTCCTCTAGTACTTGAGGGTTTCCTTCACGGAAAATGTGAGCAACGGTTGTCCAAATTCTTGGCTTAGGACATATATCTTTCGAACCAAATGCACTTTAGAGGGAAAGGTATGTCAAGTTATTGTTGATAGTGTAAGTTGTGAGAATATGTTTTCAAAGGATATTCTAGAAAATTTGAAGTTAAAATGTGACATGCATCCCCATCCTTACTAGATTGCATGGTTCAAAAAAGGGAATGATGTAACCATAAATAAACGATGCTTAGTCAATTTCTCCATTCGCAAGACCTATAAAGATGATGTTTGGTGTGATGTAATTCCAATGGATGCCTCCCACTTGTTGTTGGGGAGACCCTGGTAGTATGACATGAAAGTCATTCATGATGGAGAGAAAAATACTTACACCTTTTCGAACGATGGAACTAAGGTCGTCTTATTGCCCCTTAGGGATGAAGGGAAAGCCAAAAACCTACTGTCATAAAAATAACTTGCTAAATAAATAAAGGCAACAGGTTGTTGCTATGACTTAATAGTGAAAAAGGTAGCATGGGAAGATGCCCCAATTCCTAGTGAAACAGCCAAGCTCCTAGCAGAGTATGGTGATATTACGCCAAACGTGTTACCTCATGGACTTCCACCGATGCGAGATATTCAACATCGCATTGATATAATTCCATGAGAATAATTACCTAATCAAGTAGCCTATCGGATGAGCCCTATTCAACATGCAGAGCTTGATCGATAAGTGGAAGAACTTATAAATAAAGGTCTCGTAAGGGAAAGCATGAGTCCTTGTTCTGTACCCTCATTGCTGACTCCAAAAAAAATGGAGAATGGAGGATGTGCATAGATAGTAGGGAAATCAATAGAATTACTATCAAGTATCAATTTCCTATTCTGAACTTGGATGACATGATGGATGTGCGGGGAGGAGCTCAATTTTTTAGTACAATTGATTTACTAAGTGGGTACCACCAGATCCATATTCGGGAAGAGGATGAGTGGAAAACTGCCTTCAAGACTAGAGATGGAAGGACTATATGAATGGATGGTGATGCCCTTTGGGTTATCTAATGCTCCTGGTACTTTCATGCAGTTGATGAATACTGTGCTTCGCCCTTATATTGGTAAGTTTCTTGTTGTTTATTTGGTAACATTTTAATTTTCAGTAAATCCAAGGAAGATCACTTGTAGCATTCAAGGGCCATATTGGATCTATTGAGAAAGCATCAAATTTATGTGAACTTGAAGAAATGTAGTTTTTTGCAAGAAAGTTTGCATTTCTCGGTGTTGTCATTTGAGCAGAAGGAGTGAAGATGAATTCTGAAAAGGTGAGGGAAATTTTGGAATGGCCCCATCTGGGGAGCATAACCGAGGTAATAATTTTTCATGGGTTGGCTATATTTTACAAAAATTGTATTCATAATTTTAGCAGTATCATAGCACCCATCACAAATTGCACCAAAGGAAAGGCATTCTTATGGACCAAGGATGTTGAGGAAAGTTTTAATTTCCTGAATAAAAAGGTGAGAGAGACACCCATCTTAGCATTACTAGATTTTGATAAAGTGTTTGAGGTAGATTTTGATGCATCTCATATAGCATTGGAGCTATACTCACGCAAGCCAGTAGACCCATTGCATTTTTTAGTGAAAATTTGAATGAGGTAAGGAAGAACTACTCCACTTATGATGTGGAATTTTATGCTATTGTAAAAGCATTGCAACATTGGAGGCATTATTTGGTGGCAAAGGAGTTTGTGTTATTCACTGATCACATTGCCCTAAAATATATAAATACTCAAAAGAAACTGAGCAGTTGACATGCAAAGAGGGTCTCTTTCTTACAAGGCAACAATTTTGTTCTAGAGAATAAATCTAGAAAATAGAATGAGGTTGCAGATGCTTTGAGCCGACGTGTTGTTATTTTAACCACTATGGAAAATTAGGTAATTGGTTTTGATTCCCTCGAGGATCTCTATGTGTGAGACACTGTTTTTGGAAATATTTTGGAGAAAATGAAGAAGTTGTGGGGAATATGGGCCTTTCTCATTGTGATTTTTTCCTGAAAGATGGTTATCTCTTCAAGGGAAAACAACTCTGCATTCCAGTCAGTTCTATGTGAGAAAATATCATGAGGGAGCTTCATAGTAATGGCTTGGCCACACATTTAGTTGAAAATAATTAATATTATTTGTATATTAATGGAGAAATGGTTACATTGTTGTAACGTAGCTCCTTAAGTTAGGATTAGCTCCTAGGATATAGGATTTTGTTTACAACTCCCTGATTCTTTGTGATGTACTTATAGTTGTATCATTCCATTAACGAATGTAGAGTGTGTACTCTCCGTTTGAGTTCAGTCTCCAGGTGCAGTACTCACATGTGCGCTGCAACTTCTTTTCAGTTCAGTTTTTATCTTGGTATCGGAGCTTAGATTGGGTGAGCCTGATTTTTTTATTGAGAGCATTAGTGGCTACAGAGCCTTCATGGCTATGTTGTACACAAGAGCATTGTGCTTATAGGAGCTTCGTGCTCTCAGGTCTCGGATGATTGATTAATCTTAGAGCAAAAGATCGTTGTCTCACTTTTTCCGTTGACAGTCGCGCCGAAACATGTAACTGGCGTGACTGTTAGGTCCATAATCATGCCAACGTGCCAGAACACAAAATTGGTGTGATTGTGCAGGCCATACCCGCACCAATTTGGTGACTCGCACTAATTTTATTTGGGCACGGATTTTCTAGCTAGGGAAAGCGCCAATCTCTCTCTGTGGAGGTTCTGCACATATGATTTTCCCAGTGGTGGTAGATCGGATTTTCCCGGTGGTGACAGATTGAAGTTGTGGATTTACTTGGTGGTGGTAGATCAGATTTTCCCGGTGGTGGCAGATCGAAGTTGTGGATTTACTCAGTGGTGGTAGATCGGATTTTCCTGGTGGTGGTAGATCGAAGTTGCCCGGTGGTGGTAGATCGAAGTTGTGGATTTACCCGGTGGTGGTAGATCGTATTTGCCTAGTGGTGGTAGATCAAAGTTGCCTGGTGGTGGCAGATCTGTGATTAGGATCTAGTATGTATTGAATTTCTTTTTTTTAAGTGTAGCCTGTAATTATCCAGTTGGTTAGAGTTATTCATTGGACGATCTAAAAGTTTATCAGTCCAGTATGAATAATAGCATAGAATCATATCTCAACGAGTCTATAAAACTCGATAGGTCTAATTTTACCAATTGGAAGTTCAAGATACAGACATTGCTTGAGGGAGCAAATGCATGGTCGATTGTCATAGGAAATGAGCAGAGACCGAATTCGATAACAAGAACAACTGCATAGGAACAAGACTTGGATAAAAGGGAAAACAAAGCACAAGTTATATTGAAGATGTCCGTTAAGGACAATATTATCCCAGATATTAGAGATGGAAAATTGTCCACTGAGATTTGGACAACGATCAATAATTTATGCGAGACACAGATACAAATCACATCTTCTCTCTCAAAGGAAATTTGTTTGTGAAGAGGATGGAGGAGAATGAATCTGCTGCTAGATTCATTGCGTGGGTTAAAGACCTAAAGGATAGATTGGGAGACATCGGAGAGAAGGTGTCTGATTCTGATATAGTCACAATTACATTGAACGGAATGAAGGATGAATATCAGATCTTCATCACAGGATTGGCAGCGAGGGAGAAACCCCCTACATTTGAAGAATTGACAGGAATATTGCTACAAGCAGGAGAGTGGCGGCAGAATTTGAAACCGCAGAGTGATGATCTTGTTTTGATGGCGAAGAGGCGACAGTTTAGAGGGAAGCAACAACATCAACCACAATAGCAACAACAGAGAGGAAGTAGCACGTTTCAAAAGAGACCATTTAGAGGTACGTTTGCAAACAATTTTTCAAACAAGAAATGTTTTTACTGTGGAAAAATTGGCCACCAAATTAGGGACTGTTATAAGAGGAAGACAGACAAAGCAAGGAATAAGTACAGAAAGCACAAAGGATACTTTGTTGATGAAGATGAAGACCATAGTCATGAACTTTGACTATTTACAGCTGATTGTGCTCTTTCAGCATCTAAGGAAGATGAGGATGACATATGGTATGTCGATTCTGGTGCATCCTCACATATGACAGGTAAGAAAGAATGGTTTGAATTTCTTGAAGAAACTTCATGTGGATCTAAAATTTATTTAGGAGATGACAGAGGATATGAGATCCAAGGATACGGTGATATTCTAGTAAATTTACCTAGCAGTGACATTAGACATCTTAAGAATGTTTTGTATGTGCCCGAGATTAAGAAAAATTTGATCTTTGTATTTATGATAACTGATCAGGATATGCTAGTTGAATTCTTCAGGACCCACTATGTCATAAATGATAGCAAGATGGAAATTGTTGCATCAGGGGTGCATGTGGGGAGCCTGTACAGACTAGATGTGAAAAGCATGCCACAGCAAGCCATGGTTGCAATAGGATTGACAGCTGAAAACCTCTGGCACCAGAGATTCAGTCACCTTAAATTGCAAGACCTCATGTTACTTCAGAGAAAAGGTGTGGTCAATGGATTCCCTACTTTTCATAGTGTTCAGTTAGATTGTGATGGATGTGCATTAAGGAAAATGCATAGAGAATAATTTCCTCTGCATATTAATAGAAAGGAAAGATATATTCTAGAGCTAGTGCATACAGACATATGCAGACCTATGTAGACAAGGTCACTAGGTGGTTCATATTATTTTCTTCTGTTTACTAATGATTGCACTAGATTCTCTTGGATATATTTTTTGAGTAAAAAGAGTGAGACCTTTCGGTGTTTCAAAGTATTTAAAACTATGGTAGAGAAGTAGACAAGAAAATGTATAAAAATTCTCCGCTCAGATCAAGGGGGAGAATACAAGTCGGAAGAGTTCATGAATTTTTGCAGATATCATGGGATTGTTCAATATTTTACAGTGCCTCATACACCACAGCAGAATGGAGTGGCAGAACGAAAGAATAGAACTCTTGTGGAGTACGCAAGGAGTTTTCTTCAAGGTAAGGGTCTATCAAATGGTTTTTGGGTGGAAGCCATCAACACTGTTGTTCATCTAAAGAATAGGAGTCCTACTAAATGTCTTCGCTTCAAAACCACTTTTGAAGCATTATATGGATTCAAACAAGCAGTGAGTCATTTAAGAGTATTTGGGTCAAAAGCTTTTGCCCATATACCTAAGGTGGATAGAAAGAAGTTAGATCCTAAAGCCATGAAATGTAGCTTTGTAGGATATGGTAATGAGTTTAAAGCATATATGTTATTTAATCTTGTGACTCATAAAATATTTGCAAGTTGAGACGTAGTATTTCATGAACAGGTTGAGGAAGGAAATGATGACAGTGATAATGATTGGCACATTCCATTATTGATGGAAGAAATCAGCAGGGATGATCAGGAGTAGGAGCAGAAAGAAGAGGAAGAAACAGGTGATGTAGCCAATAATGCAAGCCCGTATAAGTCTGAAGCAGACAGATTTGAGGTAAGTCCCCTACCAAGGAGATCAGGTAGGAAGACTCAATTACCACCTAGATTGAAAGACTATGCTTTAATGACAAGTATTTTTAAACATTGTAGAACCCATAAATTATAAATAAGCAAGTCAATCTGATGCAAGGAGGGCTGCAATGAATGAAGAAATTGAAACAATTACTAGAAACCATACTTGGGATTTAGTTGAACTGCCTGAAGGAAAAACACCCATAGGTTGTAAGTGGTTGTATAAACCTAAAGTAAATGCAGATGGGAGCATAGAAAAGCTTAAAGCTAGATTGGTAGCAAAGGGTTATTCACAACAAGAAGGAATAGATTTCGATGAAACCTTTGCTCCTGTAGCAAAATTAAATACCATTCGAATGCTAATCTCTTTAGCTACAAAATATAAGTGGAAGCTACACCAGTTAGATGTTAAGTTTGCATTTCTGAATGGTGATTTGAAAGAAGAAATTTATTTAGTTCAGCCTGAAGGGTTTCTTAAAAAGGGGGAGGAACATCTTGTTTGTAGATTGAAAAAGGCATTATATGGTTTAAAACAAACACCCAGGCTGTGGTATGAGAAGATTGATTCATTCTTTATACAACATGGTTTTTATAGGAGCATGAATGATCCAAATCTGTATACCAAGTTTAATAAACAAAGGAAAATTATTTTGATTTCTTTATATGTGGATGATATGATTATAACAAGCAATGCAGATACTCTGATCAAATAAATCAAATGGCAGATGTCACAAGTATTTGAAATGAAAGATCTCAGAAATCTCCATTATTGTTTGGGTCTGGAAGTATGGAGAGATTCTGGACAGACTTTTCTTACTCAAGGGAAGTATGCCAGAAGTCTGCTAGAAAGATTCAAGATGGAACAGTGTAAGTCAACAGCAACACCATTGCAGCAGAATCTGAAGTTGTACAGTGACGATGACACTAAAGAGGTACATGCCACTAAGTATAGATAGCTAGTTGGTAGTCTGATATATCTTACTACAACTAGACTAGATTTGGCATACTTTGTTAGTGTGTTGAGCCAGTACATGTCTAAACCTCTCGAAAGTCATTGGGTTGCAGCGAAGAGCGTGTTGAGGTATCTTTGTGGTACTAGCTATTATGGTATTCTATACACTGACACATGTGATGTTACTTTAGCAAGTTTTTCAGATTCTGATTGGGCAGGGAACCTGGATGATCGAATATCCATCACAGGTTATGCATTTAGCATTGGATCGAGGGTCATAGCATGGAGCAGCAAAAAGAAAATTACTGTAGCTTTATCTTCAGCTAAAGCTTAGTACCAAGCATTGTGTGCAGCCACATGTGAAGCTATCTGGTTGAGAAGACTTCTCAATGATGCAGGAGAAGAACATAAAAAAGAAACTACCATTAAAAGTTACAACCAGAGCACTATCAAGCTAGCATACAATCCAGTATTTCACAAAAACACCAAACATATCGATACTCAGTTCCATTTTGTTCGAGAAAAACTTCAGTCAAAGGAAATATGTGTTGAATATTGTAAATCTTGTGACAACATGGCAGATATTTTTACTAAGCCTCTTGGGAGAATAAAGTTTGAATTGTTTGGAGGGATGTTAAGAATTAAGGGTAATCCTTTCTCCATTAAGGGGAAGAGTTGGAAATAATTAATATTATTTGTATATTAATGGAGAAATGGTTACATTGTTGTAATGGATTAATTCCTAGGATGTAGGAGTTTGTTTACATTTACTTATAGTTGTATCATTCCATTAATGAATGTAGAGTGTGTACTCTCCCTTTGAGTGCAATCTCTAGGTGCAGTACTCACCTGTGAATTGCAACTTATTTTCAGTTCAATTTTTATCTAGATAGACCAAAGATTGGTGTGGACTCAACCACCATCATCATCATTAATTTAATTAAGTTAAATTTTTATTTTCTAAATAATAACTACCAATTTTTTTTTAATAAATTATATTTATTTTTCTTACCAATTATTTTTAACCCTTGGAATATTTCAATTAAGAATAACTTTGTAATAAAGTGTAATACGATATATAAAATTCGAAGTTCAAAACCCTAAAACACTATATGTCCTAAAACACTATATGTCCATTTATTGATTAATATAGTTATAATATCTACCCTAAACAATATCAATATCACATATTAAATTAAATTGACAACTCCCTTACAATTGTAATAACCTTCTTTCCAATTTCAAAGTTAACGTTATAGGGTTTCAAACAGTGTATTTATATGTTGATGTCGATCGTATAGTTTTACTGTATATCCGTTAGTTCTCCTCAGTCCCTCTCTATAAACATTTAAAACGGGTGCGGTGTTTTCATTGAATTGTCTTCGTCATTGGCGATTTTAATGGAGGAGATAAAGCAGAAGCTTGTGGAATGTGGAGTTATGGGACGCGTTGTGGACGATTTCAATCCTCTTATGGAGTTAACTCTATTATACGACGATAAGCGAATCAGTTTAGGTGACCAAGTAACACCTGCCCAAGTGGAACGCAGACCTACTGGTCTTGAACACTATGGCGATGCCGATGACACGCACGAAACCTTCAAGAACAGAAAATTAGTAACGCTGGTAAGTTCAATTATGTTTTAGTGGATAATTAGGTCAATGATCAAGTAATTAATTATATTTTGTCCAATTGAAACTTTTTTGTAAATCCACATTATTAGGTTATGACCGATCCTGACGCTCCGGGCGGCGAGTATCTGCACTGGTATGCTTTAAGACACAACCTATCTCATATCATTTTGCACCCAGAATCCATTCAATAATTTCATATCATTTTGCACCCACAATCCATTAAATAATTTCACAATAACAGTATTGCTGCTACGTTTCACTGCAGGTTAATTACGCATTCCCTTGATTGTGAGCAAGGTATGATCTGTTAGGAATTTTGTTTTTGTGAAATCTGTGATAAATATATGTAAAAATATTTTGTCAGACGCTGTGGTTTATTATCATCAAGCAAAATAATATGATAAACTACAATGATTGATTGATTAATTAAGTAATTGAGTGATAAAATAAACCACACTAACTAATTGAAATATGATATCCTTGTATTTCTTTTCTTTATGTCGACATCGACTTCCACAAATCTAATCGTGCCATAATGTTAACGTGGGTGAATATGTTTTTTGTTTCTTTGTGTTGCAATATCAGCAAAATTTAGGGAGGAGATTGTTGCCTATGAACCTCCAAGAGCGGGTGCGCGCAAGATGGTTTTGATATTGTTCAAGGTTGACAACCCTATCAACTCCCGGCGGTCCGTCTTTGTCTCCAACTCGCGCGAGAATTTCAATACCAGAGCTTTTGCACATACTAATGAACTTGGACTGCCTTTCGCTGCTTCTTTTTTCAACATCAAATATGAAAATCAAGATAATCAAAAGAGTAAAGAAAATGGAGCATCAACTGAGAAGCGGAAAAGAATCAAGAAATTAGCGGATGACTATTATTATAATTATTAACCCTGTAGAACAGGTGCCTTGTAGGTTGATTGCAGTTGCTAAAAATCCCATAAAATAAACTTTATTTCTAGTTTGTGGCTATTATTTCTGGTGATGTGGGTACTTCTCTGCTCCACATGACAATTTATGCATTGCTCTTATATAAAATTCGAGCCGGGAAATAAAAGCCTTGTTTTCTGTTTGACATAGCTAAATGTAATACAGCAGAATGTATCGTGTATCTATGTAATATGGGTCTCTGTTATTTTCCAGATTATTATTTATGAATCTGAGAGCCCAACAAATCAATTAATGTACAGAAATTGAATTAAATTTCCCCCTGCTGCCACCTTGAAATATAAATAGCAGCACTGTATAATAGTAAGCATATAACAATGGATGTACGCCTTCTGAAATCTCAAGCAAATATCTGGGCTATCCATGACAGAAATAGAATCTTGACTGCCATGAGAATTTAAGCAAAGTTTTCTAGTCATTCGGAAATGGAAAATACATCTAGTGTAAATTTAGATATGTTATTACCACAAGTTTAATTGATAAAATTAGTGCTATCACAGCAAACCCTTGGTTTTTTCATATTCTGGATGAGCAACTCATTCTGGAACCGTACAAGCTTAGCATATGGGACAATATAACATTTCTGATCACTGATAAACACAACATACAACAATTTCTTTGATGGGTAAGAAATTTAACTGCACTTCCAGGTAAGAAACTGAATTCTGAATACCTTGTTTTCTAACTATTTAATTATTTAACTATTTATGTATTTTTTATATTTGGAATAATTTTTACTTTATTATTTACTTATTCTTGATATTTAGAATAATTCTTACATTAATATATAGATAGGATTGATTTGTTGAGTGGATTGTCTATTTTTTCAATAATAAAAAAGTTGTTTGATCTCATAAAGTAGTATTTATCTCACATGTATTACATATGTATGAGTCTTTCTATTATGCTAGTGAGTACATCAACAGATCTACAATAGACTAGATGTGGTGATTTGTGATGAAAGAGATGAAGACAAAAGAGAAGGGGAGATTCTAAAGAGTAAGCGGCTTATAATTTTCAATTTTAGACAAAGTAAATATTCATTTTGAACTTCGATATAATGTATATTTTGATCTCATATGTACTATATGTCGGTTTGATTTCATTAGCAAATGCAGAAATTGAAGCAATCAATAAATTTGTTCTTTACAATTCCGAAGTGACACAACTTTGGGTTGCATTGTATGAACAAAAGAGTATGAAATGGAATAGTGACAGAATTCAGATGGTTGAATGGTAGAAGTGTGCCTTATACCCATCATTTAAAATACAAGATGCCAATTATATGCCCCTGTTGACCAAGTCACAGTAAAAGTAGGGATTGGGTGCACCCACTCAGTAATAATCTATTTATGTACATTTTAAATTTAATAATGCAAATTTGAAATGTAACATCTATATTTCATATTTTAACAGTTGGGTTATTATAAGACACATGACACTATGATTTTTTAACTTTTTTATTGGTAAATTTGTTCCCATCTATGTGGGCATATGGACACCATTTTCGAACATAAAATGTCGATGATGGACACATGAAACAAGACTGTGGAGTGTAACTCGAGTTCGATCAATCTAGTCGAGCTAGCCACTATGATCAAAACCTAGTACGAGGGACATTAGGTTATGTCATAAGTGTGTTGGAAAGATACAAGAGATCATTGAAGTGGATTTATCTTCTTTCCAATGTTTTACTTTTAGGTGCAAGTGGTGGGACACCTTTGATAGGACTAATGTAAAGGAAGATTGCGATAGTAGGTTGATATGTATCAACTCTAGAAAGATGTGGGATGAATCTAAGGAGCCCTTTGTTTTCTCCAAACACAACAACTAGTGTTTTTTTACCCAGATGTGTTGGATTGGGATTGGTAGTGCTTATTGAGACATGAACCTAGATCAAAACATATTTTTGAGAACAATAGTGTTATCATGCGAAACGAGCTCGAAGATAATGAGGGTGATCATGAAAACAGAGATTGATATGGTACATGTGTTATTTCATCATTTCTACTTTTTAAGATGGGTTTTAATAAGAAAGAGGACTTAACCTTATAACTAAGACTCTTTTCTTCGAAACATTAGAATATGTATTTTGAATTAATTGGTTTGCATTTTGTTAATGTTAAAATCATTTCACTTGATAATTTGCAATTATGTTGATCTCGAAAAAAATGGGGCATTGTATCAAGATATTTTTTTTATTTCAAGTCCTAAAATAATGATGATGATGATGATGATGATGGTTACTATCCATTAAGACCAATGCACTCTATCATACCTTACGAGAGGAGAAAGAATCTAAGTTTGATTCTTCAAAAACTTGTTTCTAAGGTCCAAGAGAAGGGAAATAAGTGCTCGAAGATCATTATAGGTGGGTTAGCTTAATAGGTCAATAATATTGGAAGTGTGGTAGATGATAGGGAATTTAGAGTGAATGTGAGTAAGAGTCAAGTAGTTTAAAGGAAGTGCTTCTCATCTTCCACCTACTTAGAATCGCAAATATGAAAAATTCTATCATTCCAAGAGGTCTTTAGAATAGACCATTGCCCGATCTCACTCTGAAGCTCATGGGAATTAGTTATTATCTTAGCGATGTTCATTTTTTTCTTATTTTTGAACAACAGAGACAGATAATTCTGATTATCAAGTGTGGGATTGATCACTTCCTTATAGTATCTTAGCTTTATTTTACCCTCCAGCTCCTGATCCACACACAGCTTGTCCTTAAAATTGGAGATAATAGTATTTTTGATATTATCTTTGCATCCCATACTGAGCTCCTCCTTAATTCCTCAATGGTTGAGCCAGGACTAGGGATTCTTATGCCACCCGCGCTTGAGGCAAAGGTGAGGGTTTTGACTACAGTTAGAAACAATTTTACGGAGCCTTTTTTATCCCATGTTGTCAAGCTTCTTCTTATACATTAGATATGTAAACATATTCATACTTTCAATGGGGGACAAACCAGATTCGATCAAGAGGATAGGATAGGGTGTATTTCCCTTGATATTAAGGTTGTAGGTTATGAATTGATTTTGAATCATCTCAATCTTCCTCCATCACTCTCTCGATATAATACAACCCCAAACTTCACATTTGTATAAGACAATAGGGGTGACAAGGGTCTCAAAGAGGAACCTATTTTTACTCCAAATGTAAATATTGATCGAGTTACAATTATTTTCAAGATCATTAGAACCTTTCCAGACCCCAATAACCCTTTTCTAGATGTTATAATTCCAGTTGAGATGATGAGGGAAGGCAATGCCTAAATGCTTATAAGAATAAACCTGCTCTAAGAACTGGTTATTATACACGTAACTACCATGGGTGATATTTTCAGATTTAATGATCATGACTTTATTATTGTCGGTATTAACTATCATACCCATCTTGGAGTAGTAGTCATGAAGAATCTGGATCTGTTTGTCAAGGTCATCATGGCCTTTAGCAAGAATAACAATATCATCGGCATAGACTAGAAGAGTATGTAGAAATTTGAATAATAGCTGAATTATTCACCGAGATTATCCTGAATACACACTATTTAAGCTTCATGCATAATACATAACCTCTTCTACAATTGATCATCAATATGCAGAAATAGAAAGCAGTCACATGCACTCATTAAAACATAATCAAGCACACATATCAACACAGGATGTAATGGGGAAAGCAATAGCTGAAAACCCCCAACTATCTGTATATTATAATGATAGAGAACATGTAAAAATACATAGCACAAAGCTCTCATAGCTCTCAGCACTATCTCAATGCTACACACAAAACTAGTATGGAAAATGAACTAGTCACAGGTTCAAATCTCCTCCACAAGTCTGCCTGCCTCTACTGCGCAATCCAAGTTGATTAATGATGAGATCCAAGTTCGAATCCCACTAGCTCCAATTGCGCAATCCTCATTGGCAATCTCCATCAATGTGTGTGCAAATCTCATGCACAATCATGGTCACAATTGATAGTCACACTCACCCTTTCACCCACCTCTAACACTGGTCTCCACTGAACTGTCCATGCATTGCAGTTAACTGATGTGTTCTTTAGTTGATTTATGAGTTAATAATTAGTAAATTAATTAATAATTAATTCACACCACTCATCACTAGTGTATTTTTCAGTTAGACTAAATACAACTAGTTCAACTAAGTTAAACCGAACACAACTCCACCAACTGTCTCATCAACTCCACCAAACTCTGCCACTTGAGTTCTAACTGAAGTCAATCATGTAATAGCTCAACTAACCCTTAGGAAAAGCGTATTTCCTTCTGTCAGCTGCATGTGCCACATCCAAGCATCAAACCGAAGTGCTCCAAGAGGATAAGATAATGTTTATAGTCTAAATATTATTAAGGGTTAATAATATTTGACTGTTCTATTTTTAGCCCGACAGTCTAAAAATAGAAACCGCCCAATGTCTAAAAATAGAGGTCCATCTATTTTTACCAACTCGACCAATCATCCATAAATATCATCCTGCAACTCATAGACCATGATCCATATGTCTAAAAATAGACATAGTCTAAAAATAGACTTTGCGCCAAAAATAGCCTGCGGGCCCACTTAGTGAAGGCGACTTCATTTCACTAAGCTCCATCATCTTGTTTCATTTTCAACAGAGTAATGAGAACACTAGCAAGCTTCGTGCCCTTTCACCTCACAGATTCCATACACTGCTCTAGCTTATCGATGTATATGCAAAAAAGGGTAGGGGATAGGGGACACCATTTCTCAACTCCAATTTTACATTTAATGTCTTTAGACCACCCCTCATTGGTCTTAATTTTGGCAGTGATGGTCTCGTAGAGATGGATCACATCAATCCTCAACTCAAGAGGGACCATGATCTCTTTAAGTCTCTCCCAATGTTTATCTCAAGGAATAATGTCGAAAAATTTACTAAAGTCTACAAAACAGCAAAATATATATACTTTATTATTGCGACATTCCTCCACAATGATTCTAAGAGTGACTAGATGGTCAATAGTCAAGTGATTTCTCCTAAAACCAACTTGCCCTTTAGCTCTTTTTCCCTGGCTTTCAAGCCAAAGGCTAAGCTTCTTCTCCAAAATGAGCCCATAAATATTGGCCAGGATATGGCTAACCATAATGGTCCTGTACTTAGATGGAACACTCTTGTCCCCATTTTTAAATATAGGTACAACAAGGCTTTGCGTCCAATGTCGAGGGAAGCCATGAGTTATATCCAAATTGAGAAGCTTGTGGAGATAAGGAATGAGGATATATCTTCCCATTTTAAGGATCTCAGCTTGGTATCCTTCAATATCTTTAGCTTTTCCATTAGTGAGCTTATTAATACCAAACTCAATGTCGTTAAGAGAGAATACATCCTCCTTAATTTGAGTGATTAAGGTGATGCCCATAGTTTACAGAGATTCATACAACTTCTTAAGGTAGTTGTCTATGTTTTCTAAGGGGATAGAATGGTTATCTTTGGTTTCAAGGACAAGAACATTTCGTCAAAAAAATTTGGCCACGACTTTAGAAATGTGGAGAAGATAATCGTGTCTTTTATTAATATATGATATTTGCTTCCTTTTGATGATATTTTTGTATATAATGATATTATGTAGCTTAATTATTTCATTAGGAGCATCTATGGTTTCTTTCCTGCAAATTTTGCAATCTTTGTCATACCATGGATCAGAAGTTCTATTAGACTACTTAAACAAAATCTCATTAGAAAACTTGTTAACTGTGTTGAAAAGGATAGTAGTGAAATGGTAATAAATTTGATCATTGTTATTATTATAATTCATGGGGCCTAAATCCCTCTTTAAATCCCTTAAGAAGAGGTCAGTTTTACTTCTATCAAAGCGAATGTGTCTTTTTCTTTCATTGGTCTCCTGCATGTGGGTGGTATGCATAGAAATATTGAGGGATAGAGACAAAGGCTTGTGGTCAAAGTCAGGCTCGAATCCATTAAAAATCTCAAATTTTTAATATGGTTGAGGACGAGGATGTCAGAAATTTCATAATCCATGACACTGCTACCTAGTACATGGAAACATGTCATTTGACCAGAGAGGGGCCACTTGTTAATACCATTAAAAATAATTAGGTCCTGGGAACTATAAATTTTTAGGAGCTCGGTGCCGAATAAGTTCTCGATAATGTCTTCATATTTTCTCTTGAATTTATTAGCTAAGTTACTATCTTCAATAACGCACAAGGGGCCAGGGTTAGAGTTTTTGTTTAATGTAATGGCTTGGGTAGCAGCAGTTCTAGCATTATAGTCTCCCAGTAAAAGGATATTACCATCATTTCTCAGGTTGAAGATGTGTTTGTCTAAAGAATTGAAAGGACAATTCTTCTTATAGGATGTATATTTTATAGGAGTGAAATAGAAGACTGCAATAAAGATCCTATTGGTGGTATAATCAGAGATTTTGATCCAAATGTATTGATTGAAGGGGTTGATTTTATGAAGTCAGATGTGAGAGGACAAATTGTTCCTTATATAGCAGGTTATACCACCAAAACCCCTCCAAGAGGATTTCTTATTCCAACAAGACCAAAGAGTGAAACCATCGAGGTGAGGGGCCTTAGATTCATCATTCTCCCATATTTCAACTAAGAGAATAAGGTCAATATCACTCGGGATCCAACTTAACATAGGACCTTTACACCATGGAAAGCCACGACAGTTTTAGAAGAGGATTCGAAGTGATGCAAATCCTTATTTATCACTCGTGCTTGAGACACTATCTCTAATAATAGCTTTCCTATTCCTAATGATTACCCATTTCCTAGCATTTCTTGCATCCTTGACCTTTTGGAATTCTTTTCTAAGTTCAGCTTGGTCTTCTGGAATGAGATATTCATTTATAAGTATTCATGTTCATTTTAGGCTTGGGTATTTTCTGAGTATATCCAGTTTATGTTCATGACAACTGACCTTGATACAGATGATTTTGTGCTTATGTTCAACTATATTTTTGACCCTTAATGCTTCCATGAGATAGGTTGTTGAAATTTGAGCTTTTGTTTTTAATTGTTCTTTAACCATTTATAATGTGTTTTCTTTTTTGTTTCTTCTATACCTGCAACTATAAGATTTAAGGCTTGTTTGTAGTGCTCATGGTCGAGAAAAAATAATTTATTGATTTCCTCTTTGATGGGTTTAATATCTAAGTTATTTTCTGTGTTATTTAGAGCTAAGTTATTATGTAGTTGTTCTTTTAGATTTTTAATCTCGATTTTCGAGGTGTCATTTTCTTCAATCATTTTTTTTTACTATGTTCGATTTCTTGAATCTTACCTTTCATTTCTTGGATTTCAATTCCAAGTGTGTCATTTTATTCTCTAATGATTTGTGGTTGTTATCAATAATTTTCGTTAGTTCTAGTTTAAAATGATGTTCTCTTTATTATCTTCATCTTTCTAAAGACTCAATGTACTCATAGAGACTATCTAATGTAATTTTACTTGATTTGCCTTTGCTGGAGGGGGGCTTATAAATATGAGGGGAAGTATTCATAGTGTAATAAAATAAAAATTTAACACAAGGAGGGTAAGTGAGAACATGTGCACCTGTAAAGAAGAACCAATGTGAGGTTGTCATTGTGCCTTGGATGCTGAGTCTTTGGCAGATATAGATCTTTCTCATGTTGTCCCAAAATTGAAGTTTAGAAGAACTCGCTGAAATGATTTAAGAGGCTAGTTGACTTGCATCAAACAAAGCCGCAAAAATACTCCATCTGGGATCCCCAAAAGAAACTCAAATGGACCACAAGAGTGGAACTTTTGTAGCAATATTAGTGCACTAGAAAGGGCCCTTGTGCATCCTAATATTTTTTTGTGATTAGGTGTCAAATGAAGCTCCTTCAATCCATAGTCTTGATACAAAGTTTCAATGTCCTTTTCACTGTTTCTATAACAAATTCCCTACCCGTAGGTATAATTACAAGCTGGGATTCCTTTAATGAAGGTTGCAAGAGTTTAAGGTTTCAACCAGCCATGACAGATCTGAGTCTTCTAGGTTGAATCTCATAGGTTTATAACTTTGTTCTAGTACATAAAAGGTGTTAGAACTCGTAATAAAATTTTTCCACATGAATCCCAAACACCCCAAAAAAATTGTAATAAGGCAACCCATGTTTTGACATTTCTATACAGAACTGCAGGTCTAAAATTTATATCTAATGTGAACCAATTTTTATATTAAGCCCTATCTACCAATCAAATAGAGCTTCGATCTCTTCCTTGCAAGGTAAACTCAAACTAAAATGAACATTCAACCAAAAGATAAATAACCAAACCCTATCCGTCTCACTTGATGTCTGTGTTTCTACTTAGGTGGTTGAATATTTTAGAGGTAATGAGAAGTAGTTTTGTCGGTCTGACCATTGAGCATAAATACCTAACCACGGAGAATTCACCGGAGGGTATATGTGAAATGAGTATCACCACAGAGCATCAATACACATATGAACTTGACCGCAGAGAAATAACTGTACTCTCAAACGAACCTGACCGTAGAGCTTTGCAAAAAAAAAAAAAATCAGTGCGAACCTAACCATAGAGAAATCACCAGATGGTATACTGTTATTTTTGGTATGTAAAATCATAATAAAATAATGATAATTCTAAACATAAATTTATTTTCATTATTTTCTAAACTTTATTATGTTACGAAATTTCATATTATTCTAGATTTATTATTTTACAATTTTTTATATTCATACAAATTTACAATTTTACAACTATGGTAATTTAGCAATATTTACAGTATACATTTTACTTACAGTATTTATAGTTCAAAATTGACAATTAATTTAAAATTTTATGATTTTACAAATTTACAAATTTTAATAAAATTGAATGATGACAATACATACAATTACAATTACAATTTTACAGATATTTTACATACACTTAAAATTACAATTTTACAATTTTACTACAATTACAATTACATTCACGGTGCATACAATTACAATTACGATTTTAAAAATTTGCAAATTTTACAATTTTAATAAAATTGAATCATTTTTTTTTTTCTAAATTTTGCTAATTCTATTTATGTAAACATTATAGTACAAAACTGCCGCAGTTCAGCTGTGATAGCCTGAAACTAGGCTTGAAAGTCAAGCTTAATCTGAAAATAAGCTGCCCATATAGGGAAACCAGCTCTGTAAAGACAGTCTCACCGCCCTTGTATAGGGAAACCGGTGGAATAGTTATAATAATTGTTATGAGACAACAACAAAAAGCTAACACTATCGATAGCAAAAACCAGTATGCTGCTGTGGATAATAAAAGACCAGTAACTCTATGAAAGTAAACAAGTTCAGAGACCATACTGCGCCATGTCATAGCTGAGTCAATTGGAGTTGACGGGAGAGGGTTGTTCCTCCTCAATTGGGCATCCGAGGTCATCCCCAGGGTCTTCAGCATCAGCTTCCACGTGATGGGCCCCTATGCCTTGAATAGCATCCGCGTTCACCTGCATGGAGGAGAGGCCCAGGGAGGGTGTTGCATTGATTGGTGGCTCGCCCATGTCATCTCGAGGCATTGCAGCAGAAGTGGACTGAGGCTCGACGGAGGTGGGATATGGGTCAAGGGAAGCAGGAGTGGAATCAGGCCAGGGAGGAGAGCGAAGTGTGGCATCCTCGCACAGGGTAATTGTGATATAAGCCGTTATGGAGGGGCGATTGAAAGCACTATCAAAACGAAGCTCCGCTCTCTGCGTGGTCTATCGAATGAAGTGAATACTAGAGGGCTGAGGGGCAGAAGTGGCAAAGTGATGAGGAGCTTCATGCGGAGGGGAGGCGGGAAGTCGACCAAGGGAAGAACCAGATGGACATTCAGAGAATTTCCTACTGGAGGAGGGGCGGTCTCCTTCAGAGCCTCCGGGAGTGCCTCCTCGACGGCAAGTCATGCGTTGTTTGAGTCTAGGCATGGCGGCCTCGACCTTGTGAATCTCGTGAACCTGGAGAAGAGCCGGAGCAGCGATCGAGCCGAAGCTGAGGAACAATGTGCACACCAGGAAGAGCCAGAGCAACGAACAAGCCAGGAGGACGCTGAGGAACAATGAGCGCACAAGGGCAGAAGGCGTTGTTAGAGAAATGCACGCCAAGAATAGTCTCGATGCAACTGTAGAGCGAGCAGCGCCAGCCTGTATTTGTGCGAGCGTTGGGCTTAGCACAGTGGACAGGGCAAGCACTGCCTAGGGGAGCCAAACAACCACGTGAAGAGTCGGAGAGCTCAGCGAAAATTGAACTGGCATCCATAGTGCAATTACCAGGCGGACCAGGGATGTTGTAACGCCATCGCGGGGGTGAGTTAATATGCTAGTCAGGTGGATTGAATGCAGACATAATAGCGCCATGGAGGGCCATGTGGCCACCACACGCCTTGTGCCTTGGGAAATGGCCGGGGCCAGTTGTCCCATCGTGCCTAGCAACCATCCGCATCTGGAATTTTTTTATCATTCTGCACCAGATTGATGCAATTCTGAAGTGTGTCCCTATCATGTATGATTTGAAGAGGGCCATGATTGAGAGTGTCTGAGCTTTTGACTCCTAGATTAGCTAGGAGGTCCGCTACCTTATTACCTTCTCTTTTGGTGTGAACAAAGGATATGGCTTGATTTTTGTCCAACCATATGTTGAGATTGTCGAGTCGAGCAGCCATTCTCCAGCTTGTGGCAACTTTTGTGGTTCTGGTGCCTTGAAGAAGTTGATTGGCTATGTTGATGAGGATCTGGGAGTCTCCTTCCATAATGATAGGCGAGATATTGTACAAATGGGAAAGAATCAGACCTTGCCAGAGCCCTTCCAATTCTACAGAATTGTTTGTGTCCCAGCCTATCGAACCATAGTATATAGCAAGGGTATCTCCTTGAGAGTTTCTGAGAATGCCACCAAAGCCTGCTGGACCTGGATTTCCCTTGGAGGCACCATCAAAGTTCAGTTTGTAGATTCCTGGAGGTGGTGGTGTCCAAGGGAGTTGGGTGCCAGGAGTCTTCTGCTTGTAGGTGTTTGGCGAGATCGCTATCCTCAGCTGCCAATTTTGCCATATTGCTACTTCCTTCGGCTGTTTAGGTATATCCTCCTCCTGCCAAGGATGAAGGGCAAGAGTCTCTTGGAGGTTTTTGCTGAAGTTGTCCCAAATGATATCCAAAGGGCTGGCTTGATGTTTGAAAATTCTCCTGTTTCGCTCCTTCCAAAGGGACCAGAAGAGGAGGCCTGGGATAATTTGCCAGAGAAAGTTAAGAATGGGACTGTTATATGGTCGCTGGGGCTAGAGGCGCATAATGTTGTCTAGGTCCCCTTTTGGCTTGCTTCATTGGCTTCTGAAACATAATTTTTCCCGGAGCTGGTTAGCAATATTGCATGTCAGCATGAGGTGTTTTGTCGTTTCAATATCCTGCTTGCAATTCGGGCATTGTGAAGTGCCACAGAAACCATGTTTGAGCAAGTTGTCCCATGTAAGGATTCTTTTGTGGCTAAGTAACTAGAGAAAGGTGGAAAATTTATGCCAAGTACCTAGAGCCCAGACAAATTGCCAAAGCCTGTCTCTCGGAAGCTGGATTGGAAGCATTAGAGAGAAGGCTTCTTTCGTAGTGAACATAACTTTGGGCGAGTATCCCCATCGTAGAATGTATGGTTCCTCTGAACATCTGGTTTTCTGTCGTTGCAATTCCTCTTGGAGAGCTTCCTGAGTGCTACTGGAAGCGTTGGGCAGGAGTAGAGTCGGGTGCTTCCATTGCCTGAAGTCATTGTTGGTTGTAGGCGTCCAGCTTTAATTGACTTTTATTTCTTCCAGGGGGTTGGTGCGACCATTGTTGGAGAGGCTAAGAATATCAGTTAGTTGTGGGTTTTGCTGCCAGGAGTCTGCCTAGAATCTAGCTGTGTGCCCATTTCTTATTTCCCAGAAGTTGTGCTGTTGTATGAGAGCAAAGTGTTGTTTGGCAGCATTCCATATGAGGGAACCAGCTCTTCCAAGATGAAGCCTGACCAGGTATTCAGGCGGTCTATTATTAGCATACTTAGCTGTCCACATTTTAGCCCATGGTTTAAATGGATTCGAGAGCCAATTCCACCAAAGTCGTGCTCGCATAACTTCGTTGTTGTGGAGGGGATTTCTGATTCCAAGACCTCCATCTTCCTTAGGGGAGCAGACCGTGTTCCAGTTGACCAGGGCCCATTTTCGTTTTTGGTCTGAGGATCCCCAGAGGAATCGACGTTGCAGATTCTTTATCTAATTGATCACCCATTTTGGAGCTACAAGCACAGAGAAAAGATAAAGAGGCATGGATTGCAGGACAGCTTTGATAAGGACAAGCCTACTGGATATATTGAGAGCTCTATAAGTCCAGGAGGAGAGACGGGCTTCTAGTTTTTCCAGAAGATGATTCCAAGTGGAGTGCTTGATGGCAGTGGCAATAAGAGGGGTGCCTAAATATTTGGAGGGGAGCTGAGCAAGAGAGAAGCCTAGAATGCAGGTTATATTGGTTTGGATCAAAGGAGGGGTGTTGAAAAAGAAAATTTGGGATTTGGAGACATTGACAGTCATGCCAGAGGCCGTAGAGAAGAGGTTTAGAATACTTTTAAAAGAGTTTGCTTCCTGGACTGAAGGGAATCCAAACAGCATATTGTCATCAACAAATTGTTGGTGGTTGGTGTGAGAGTCATGAAGGGTAATACCATGCAGATGGTTAGTGAGGACAGCATGATGGATGAGTTTGCTGAGACCTTCGGACATGAGGACAAAAATGAAAGGTGAGAGAGGGTTGCCTTGTCTGATGCCTCTAGAAGGTCTAAACGGCGTAGATGGGATGCCATTGACAAGAATGGAATAAAGGGGTGTAGAGATGAGGGACATGAACCACCTTATCCACATCCGGTCAAAGCCAAAAGTTGTGAGCATGCTTTGGATATAGCGCCAGCTTAGTTTATCAAAAGCTTTAGATAAATCAATTTTGAGGAGCATACCTAGCTTTTTGGAGCTTTTGAGAGAGTGAATGACTTCATGCGTGAGGATGATGCCGTCCATTATTTTCCGACCTTCTACGTATCCAGTTTGTTTTGGCGATATGAGGAGTGGAAGCAGAGGCTTTAATCTGTTGGCTATGACCTTGGATATGACCTTATAAATCACATTGCAGAGGGCGATGGGTCTAAACTTCTCCGGAGTGCTAGGGTGCTCTTCTTTCGGAACCAGGGATAAGAAGGTGGCATTCAAGGAGGGGAGGAGCCAGTGAGAAGCTCTGGATTCCTCAACTAGCTGCCAAACTTGTGTTTTGATAAGTTCCCAGAAATGGTGGACAGAATTGGAGGTGAAACCATCAGGACCAGGCGCCTTTCCCTCCTTCATTTGGGCCATTGCAAGTTCGACTTCTTGAAGGGAGACAGGGCAGAGAAGCATTTTGTTGTGCTCTGCAGTGACTAATTTGGGAATTAGCCATGAGATTTGGTCGATAGCTGGCTGTCTGTCTACTATGTGGTCCTCTTGTTGTATGCTTTGAAAGTGGTCCAGTAGAACTTGTTCGATCTCCTCTTGTTGTTCCACTTGTGCTCCTTGTTGATTGGTAATATGAGGAATGTGATTTTGCATTCTTCTTTCTATTGTTGACCTGTGGAAGAATTTTGTGTTCTTCTCCCCCTCCTTTGGCCAAGTTATTCTAGATTTTTTCCACCATAGGATTTCTTCTTGCTTGCGTCTCTCCTCTAGTTGCTTGTAAAGATCTTGTTCCTGAGCAGCCATATCTTCAGTTCTTCCTTAATTTATGATTTTTTTCTGAGTTTCTTCCATTTTTATTTCAATGATTTTTATTTCTTGAAAGATGTTCCCAAAAATAGAGGCGTTCCAATTCTTGATGGCTGCTTTGAGATGCTTGAGCTTTTGTTGAAATTGGTACACTTTCGAGCCTGAGGGTGGAGTGAAACTCTGCCAAGCATGGGTGACTACTTCTTTGAAAGAGGGGTGAGAGAACCAAAATGCTTCAAATTTGAAGGGTTTTTTGTATTGAAGACTAAAATTTTTCCAGTGGAGCAAGATGGGCCAGTGATCCGAACCTGTCTGTGGGAGGATTGATGCCAAAAGGTCCCCTCCTATATGGATGGAATTATCAGAAATGAGGAAACGATATAACTTTGAAGAAATCTGTTGAGTTCCAGTTATTTTATTGTTCCATGTGAAAGTTCCATTTGAGAAGGGGATTTCTATGAGCCAACTGTTGGCTATGAAATCTCTGAAATGAGCGCTGTCCGGATTGTAGAGCTATAAAAAGGGTCTCTTTCACCTCTAATTACCTCACATTAATATGTCAATCCGGGAGCGTTTTGTTATTCCAAAGAGTGTCTCAGTCTGAGGCTATCACTTGTCAGAGTAATGCTAGTAGTACAGTGTTTAAAAATACAAGAGTAAATGGATGCTTGTCTATAACTAAGTTACCTCAAAAGAATAAATCACACATTCAGAAAACTAGGCAGCTTATCAGTCAAGGGTTCGGCAGTGATAACCCATCCCTTTGGAAACTGATGGAAAGGAAATTAGAGCACAGACCACGGGTCTGGGAGCTAGACAGTGAATGCCGAAGCTCACTACAGCCTTAGATCGTCTCTCACACCAAAAAAACAAATGCGAGTAAATGGAACGGCAGATAGCAAAATGGAACAGCAAATAAAGAATTGAACAGCAAATCTGGAATGGAACGGAAATTCTAAAATGGAACAGCAATCGAACAACTAAGTCTCGCGAGTCGTAACCAAACTTAATCTATTAACCCAAATGCACTCTTCGCAATCAAATAACAATCTTTCACTCTTAAGGAAAATCAAGCAGAACACACTAATGGAACAGCACTAACTATTGATAAATTATGGAACAGCACTAGTAAATCATATACGCACACAACACGCTGGAATAGTAATTTGATCAATCTTAATTAACAGGGATACGACTGTACTTCCAAATAGAACAGCATTATTTCTGAATCCAACAATCATGAAGAACACAACTTCAGATGAATCTATGACATGAATGTTCAGTACAAAAGCTCTGTAAGAGAACAGTAAGAATATTTGGTTAAGACTAATAACATGCAATCAACTCTGAAAGGATCAGTAACATAATTTAGAGTCAATACACAATTCTATCTGTAAAAACCTTAATGATTTAATCTTAACAGAGCATGTAATAACAACTTATAAAGCATATCAGATTACCGAATAACAACGATAAGCAAACCACGCAGAAATCAAATCGTAGTGATACAGAAGCAAGTGTCCTCCAGGGTCGGGCCCTTAGCCTCCAAGGGTACACCGCCTTAAGTTAATCCAGACGCAGAAATGAGATAATCACCAAGTTTATATTAATGCATAATAGAAAAGTACAATGAACCATTTCTCAACGAGACTCGATGATCAAAGTTGATTTTTAACAGAAAATTACATAAAAAGTATCATCTCCAAGCTAACAGTGTTGTCCCTTTATATAAAGGTGATGGCGGAGATGTCCAAGTAACAAGATAAATAAAGCAGCGATCCCTCAGGATCAAAGATCCTGAGGGATTCGCCAAACTGTTAATCCTTCATCTTTTCTTTTCTTCTCCGCCGAGCTGGTGTCTTCTCCTCCTTTTCCGGGCCGATTTACTTTGAACTGCTTAGCCTTGTTTGCATTCGGTTCCCCTTCAAAGGGACAACGGTTATCTCGCCTTTGTCCTTTCCTTTGGAATGGCAACTCCTCATTTTCACCTTTTCCTGCACAGAAAAATAACAATTATCAGCGGTTAAGTCTTGCATATCAACTCTCACATGTTTTGTTATAATTCTTTATTATTTTCCAAATTCATGATGCAAAAAGGTTTACAAATTCTATTAAAAAACTATTGAAATGATCATCAAAAGCATACCTTTTTAGTACTCCACACACCCCCATGCTTACCCTGTTTCATGCCCTCATGAAAACATTGTAGTTGACATGCAAGGCAGTGAGAGAATAGGCTGGAGAAGGAATCTCATGTGGAGGCCTACAGCCATGATGAGTGACTAGATAGTCAAAGAACTGACCCGTTTGCCCCTCAGGCATCTCATATAGGGCTTGATATCTGGGTGCAGGGTGCCAAATAATTGGACTGCGAAATCTATATCCTAACCAGGATGGCCCTGCTTTCAAAATGCTCTCGCCATAGAGGTTCAAACGGTTGGCAGCTAATTCAAAATTCTCATACTTAAATGGTTCCCTGAGCTGGATGTTTGGATTAGAGATTTGGTACCGAAATTTGGCTGCATCAATGGCGAGGTCTTTGATGGAAAGAAAATATTCTAAACTCTGTCGAATGAGTGCCTCATGCATGGGTCCTAACGTTTCAATGACACCCGGAGTCCTCATGAGGTTTCTATGTGCTTTCCACAACCACACTGGGTTCCTAGGCTCAGCCTTTACCCATAAATCTAGGCCATTTTCTTGCCTCTAGAAAGTATTATAGGCTTTGAGCCACTTAATCTGATTAACCCCAAATGAAATGAATGCTTGTAATTGGATGTCTCCAACAAAAGGGCCAGGGTTCAACTCAGTCTCCTGATCTAGCACGAGGTTATGCAACAGAAATGGATTATGAATAGCAACTTGTGTAAAAATAGAAATGTCATGCCGTTAAGCCATGCCATATCATCGTACACTATCTTTCCCGAATAGTGAGCTGACACGTAATTCAGGGAATAATGAGGTTAACCTCCACCCCACAATGTGATAGGTTGTCCCAGCCGTCAAATAAAGGAGCAGCACCCGATCTGCAACCGAGTCATAAAGGAACAGCGTATGAAATTATGCCATGTTTATAAAGACAACGAATTACCGAAATCGAGGCGGAGAGTTGATCGCGTATTACGTAAGAGGCTGTTGTGATATGATATGAGGCTGGTGGATAGGACATCTATCGTACTTGCCAAATCTCAAGTGGTCATTGTCACTTCCTTTGCCATGATTGGTGGTAATAAATGTTCATGCGATGTATAAATAGGGAAATAATATATGATTAGTTCCTAGGATATAAGAAACAAAAGAGTATTAGTATCTTACCCATTGGTGTAACCAATGTGACTTCAATACCATTAACAGTGCTCTGCTGCCGACAGGTGTCCATAACCTTGGCAGAGTTGTTTTTTTCACCCTTGGAACCATGATCCTTTGTGTATACTTAGGAATGTTGTTATGTCAAAGTGTAGACCATTATGCTGGCTTGGTGACCAGTTAACCATAATGCCATTCATGAGGAAGGAGCGAAAAGTGGGCAGGCCGGCTCGTGATGAGACCTCCTATTCCAAGGTTCGATTATTTGATATACCTTTTGGACCATATCCCTGGTGTGGTGGCCATAGTGGGAATGCCACTTCACTTCCATCCTCATGATCATGGTAGGCCGGCTCTTGATGAGACCCCCTATCCTGCATTTGACATCTCACATATCATGTTCACATATTTTTTTCTTTTTCATAGAGTACTTTTCCTTATTTATACACAAAGGGTGGTTCAACACTCCTTAAGAGTAGGAATGGTGGAAGAAGTCTTATCATCTCAATAGGAAGATATAAGCCCTTTTCTCTTATTCCTAAATAATAATCAAAGAGGGTTAAAGGGATCAGCATGATAAAGATAACCAATCAGGGAAAAATTAGTAAAACAATGACAACAAAAGATAAGAAATAAGTATGTCCTTCCTTTTGTCCTCTTACCAATGCAGAGCCTTATAAATATAGCGATTTATGGTTTGCGGATTTCGGTATGTTGTGATTTTATATTCATTGCACAAGTACATAGTTGTATCTTAAAGACTTGAAAGAATATGGGCAAGAAGCATCCTCAATTTAGATCAGCAAAAGGAATAAGCTGTTTCACAAGGAGAGCAAAAGTATGCGAGTGGTGTTCCTTTTGAAAAAGAAACAACGAAGGACGATAGATCGCAAAAATGCAAATGCCGTTCCTTTGAAAAAGGAACAGCAAAAATAAAAATACTATAAAAACACTCAAAATGTCGTTCCTTTGAAAAAGGAACAGCAACAACAAAAGAATGTTGTTTCTTTGAAAAAAAAAGGAACAGCAGCAACCAAAAATGTTGTTCCTTTGGAAAAGGAACAGCAAAAGACGCAAAACTGCTGTTCCTTTGAAAAAGGAACAGCAGAAATCAAAATATGTTGCACCTTTGGAAAAGGGATAGCAAACACATCGCAGTGCCGTTCCTTTTGAAAAAGGAACAGCAAAAATCCAAAATGCTGTTCCTTTAGAAAAGGAACATCAAAACAAGCAAAGCCATTCCTTTTTAAAAAGGAACAGCAGAAAATCAAAGATGTTGTTCCTTTAGAAAAGGAACAGCAGAAAATCAAAGATGTTGTTCCTTTAGAAAAGGAACAACAGAAAATAAAGAATGTTGTTCTTTTTGAAAAGGAACAGCAAAAACACGCAAATGCCATTCTTTTAGAAACAGAACGGCAAAAATCGAAATTTTGAGAAAGAAAAGGAACAGCAAAAATGACAAGAAAACATTTAGTTCAAACATATGTACAAGAACGACTCAAAGACAAGAACTTATGTACAAATTGTAAAAAGAAATGAATTCCTTAATGAATTACAAGTGAGGAAGATTTCTCTTCCTCTCCTAAAATCTCCATATCAGTGTCTCGGCGTAGCTGCTGGCAGAAGGATTCCCGAGTGAGTGGTTTGCGATAGAGACGAACTCGGTGGCCATTTACTTTGAATGCATATCCAGAACCGTCAATGGAAATTAAAGTAAGGGTTCCGTTGTCATGCACCTTCTGGATTTCATATGGTCCCAACCAACGAGTCTGAAGTTTCCCAGGGAAGTCCTGAAACCGAGAGTCGTATAACAGAGCCCAGTCTCCCTCATGGAAGACTTTGTTTTTGATGAGCGCATCATGCCATTTAGCTCGCTGCTGTTGAATCAATGCTGTATTTTGTAGTGCAGAGAGCCTAATTTCATCCAATTCATTGATCTGATGTAGTCGATTGATTTGTGCCTCGCTTAGATCTAGGCCAACTTCCTGTGCTGTCCGTAATGTTTGGATTTCGAATTCTATGGGAAAAATGGGTTGTTTTCCAAACACTAATTGATAAGGTGAGTAACCGGTGGTGCTTCTCCATGTTGTTCTATAGGCCTAGAGTGCTTCAGGTAGTCGGGCAGCCCAATCACGCCTATGTGATGCAATGGTTTTCGTTAGGATTGATTCTATTATCTTATTGCTGCTTTCTACCTGCCCATTCGCCTGTGGGTGATATGGAGTAGTGATTTTATGCTGGACGTGATAATTGTTGAGTGTTGCAGCTAATCTATTCCCAGCAAATTGTGGTCCTCCATCTGTAATTATTTCCCTTGGAAGGCCATAACGTACAAATAGATGTAACAGGAACTGTATGACAGAGTCCTCTGTGGCTCTTGGCAATGCTTCTGCCTCAACCCATTTGGTGACATATTCTGTTGCCACCAAGATATATGTTTTCTGATTTGATGATGGGTTGATGGGTCCAACGAAATCAAGAGCCCATCGCTCGAATGGTTCAATGACTAACTGTGGTTTCAGAGGCATCTCATCAACTTGACCAGGTCGTCCTGCTCGCTGGCAGCTGTCACAGGCTTGGACAAATTTCTTTGCATCTTTGAAAATCGTAGGCCAGTAATATCCTGTCTGCAATACTTTATGTCCAGTTCTACGCTCAGCGAAGTTTCCACCACAAGGTCCATCGTGACAGGCTTTTAGGATGTCAAAGATTTCATCTTCTCGAACACATCTCCTGATATGCATGTCTGCCCCTGTGTGAAACAAATAGCCCCCAATCCACGAGAATCGAGCACTCTTCTGAACAATCTGCTTGCGCTCATTAGGGGTTAAGTGTTTTGGTAGTTTACCTACTGCGAGGTAATTGGAAACATCAGCATACCAGGGTGTTTGAACGGCAACAACAAACAGGTGCTCATCCGAAAATTGATCTTCAACTACTGCTGCATCGATTGGTTTTGGTATTCTCAAAAGAAAATTGGCTACAGGGTTTTCTTTGCCAGGCTGATCCTTGATTGTGATATCGAATTCCTGCAATAAAATCAACCATCTAGTTACTCTGGCATTTGTGACAGGCTTATTTGCTAAATATTTTATGGAAGAATGGTCTGTATACAAGATAACAGGATAGCCTGTAATATAATGTCTAAACTTATTGACAGCATGTATTACAGCTAGGAATTCTTTTTCAGTAACAGTGTAATTTAATTCAGCAGGGGATAAATTTTTGCTGATGTAATAGATAGCATATGGTTTTGTATCCTCTTCCTGCCCAAGGACTGCGCCAATGGCTGTATCTGAGGCATCAGATGATATCTGGAACGGTAGGTCGCAGTTTGGTCCTCGAAGGACTGGGGCTGTAGATACGAGCTTCTTTAAATCCTCGAAAGCATGGTCACATTTTTCTGTCCAAAGAAAATCAACGTTACCAGTTAGTGCATATAAAGGAGCAGCAATGTGCGAATAATGTTCTATAAATCGTCTATAATAACCAGAAAATCCAAGAAAGCTACGTACCTCTGTTTGAGTAGTAGGAGTGGGAATGAGCAAAAGTATTTGGATTTTGGCCGGGTCTACCTGAATGCCAGCTGCTGAAACATAATGTCCTAGGATAAGTCCTTCAGTCATCATCATGAAACATTTTTCGTGGCTTAAGCAAAGCCTGGTAGTAATGCAGTGTTGTAGGAATTTTTCTAGGGTGTCTAGTGCTAGATCAAAATCATCTCCATATGGTGTAAAGTCATCCATGTAAACTTCAAGTCCATCATTTATTAAATCTGCAAAAATGCTAAGGATAGCCCTTTGGAATGTGGCAGGAGCAGTACATAGGCCAAAAGGTAGAACTCGATAGGCAAATGTTCCCCAAGGACAAGTAAAAGTAGTTTTATCCTGGTCTTCGGGGGCAATCTGAATCTGATTGTATCCACTGAAGCCATCCAGGAAAGAAAAGAATTTATTTCCTGCTAAAGTATCTAATACTTGGTCTATGAATGGGAGAGGAAAATGATCTTTCTGTGTTGCCTTATTTAGTTCCCTATAATCCACACATATTCTCCATTTTCCATTCTTTTTTGGTACCACCACAAGCAGAGAGACCCATTTACTATCAGAAATAGGATAGATAAAATTGACATCTAAAAGTTTCTGAAGTTCAGCTTTTACCACATCCTTTAGATGAGGATTAAGTCTCCTTTGCGGCTGACGAACAGGTCTGGCATCTTTTTCTATATAAATGTGGTGTGTACATGATTGGGGATCGATTCCTTTCATATAAGGGTAATCCCATGCAAATGCTTCTTGATACTTTGTTAACAGATGGATGAGCTTTGTTTCTTGTTCAGGCGTGAGATTGGCATTGATGTTTAAAGTTTTTCCCGGTTCAATTTCTACAATTTTACTATTTGCAACAGAAGTAACAGGTATCGTTTGGTCATGCGTATCTTTCAGAGGATCTTCCTCCAATTCATTATCAAATGCTGCTTCTATCATGTGACACTGTGTGCGAGATTCAGTTTGACTAATGAAATTATTAATGGCATCATCTTCTGGTTGGTCTTTAAAATCAAGTGCCTCTTGTATAGTTAATGGAGATCTGATGTTATCAGTAAGGTATGATACAGGGTGCTTATTAGTTTTGATTATTGTGACACTTTGCTGCGCTGGAGGATATAGAACTAAATTCTTGCTATTCGGTCCTCTGGTTATGGTCATATTTCCCTGCCGGCAGCCAATGTAGGCATCGGCAGTGGCAAGCCAAGGTCTACCTAAAATTAGCGGATGTCCATCAAGTCGGGTTTTTGGATTAATTATCAGAAAATCGGTTGGATACTCCCAGGATTCTACAGAGACCATGACATCATGTAGAGTACCCTCTGGTCTAACCACAGATCGGTCAGCCAATTCTAACAAAGTAGAGGTGGGTTCTACAGATGTAATGCCGAGCTTTTGGCAAGTAGTGGTTGTTAAAATATTAATTGCAGCTCCTAGATCAACTAAGGCATTAGACAGGGTCTGACCATAAATTTGAATAGTTATAATTGGATTTCCTGGGTCTTCATATTTAATGGGTGTTTCTTTCCCAGATAATAAGTCAGATAAAGTACCGACTACTTGGAATCTTGGATTATTTGTTATATTCCTCCTTGGTTTCTTTATGCACAACTCTTTGATAGTTTTTGCGTATATAGGAATGTCTTGAATGGCTTGCAGGAATGGGATTTTTATGTACAGATTTTGTAATTCTCCCAGAATGTCAAAGTCAGGATATGGTATGGGTCGAGGTATGACTAATCGTTCTGGGAACGGAGGAGAGGATGTGGTTGCTTGATTATGAGTCTGCTGCTTATTTACATCCTCTTGTTGCAACTGATGTTCTCTTGGTAACTGATCTTCAATATGAACTATTTTATCTCCCTCAGTTTCAATTATACGTCCAGATCTTAACTGAAGATCATTGCACTCCCTCAGGTCGTGTCCTATTTCTGGTGATTCTATGATTTGAATAGATTGGACCTGTCTGTTATTTGGATTGGGATCGGGTTGGGCTAGGAGTTGCGGTCTCAGGTTAGACTGGGGATTTTGTTGTAAGGCTGGCAGAGTAGGTTGAGGGAGCGGAATAGTTCCAGCTGGCTGGTGCATCGGTCTTTGCCAGCTTGTCTGCCAGGGTGAACTTTGTGAAGTAGGGGGAGTCCATTGTGAAGGATATGGGGGAAGCCATTGTGAAGGATATGGGCCATTTTTCCAATATGGTGGAGTGTAAGGGAAATTCGGCCAACCAGATTGGCTTGTCTGATTCAGCCATGGGTTTGAAGAAGGAAACGATTGTGGTGACCAGTTTGAAAATGGGGGTTGAGATTGATTTTGCCACATACTATATTGTTGAGCATTATACTGTGGAGGTTGAAAAGAAGAGGTTGAGTCTGGAAACATACCAGATTGTCTCGGCTGCCACTGGCGACGCTGGTTGATCAAGTACACCGATTATGGTTCTTCTTCCGCTTTCTTATATACTGCTTTCAATCCAGGAAGTGAGGGGCAGCTCTCCATAAGGTGATCTTTTGTACAAATGGCGCATGTTTGGACTGTATCCAGTGGACATTCCTTGTGGCTATGTTTTTTTCTGCATCGGGAGCAGAAGATCGCCAAATTCTATTCTGCCTCCATCTGCTTTTGTTTAGCCTGCACAATATCAAGTTGTGTAGTTAGTGTCCCCAGAATATCAGTTTTGAAATTTTCTAATAAATTTCCAATTTCTACACGTGTTACTCCTTCTGTTGATACTTTGTTATCTCTTGCAAACCAATCATATTCTGTCGGTTTTATTCTTGTGCTGCCTCTCGAACTCCTGATACATAAATCAATGATGTCAGCAAAATTCTCTTGATAAATATCCCCTTTTCCCATGATGTTTAATGTTTCAATCCATTGTTCCTTCATACCCCTTATTAATGCAGTTTTTAACACATTATCAGGTAAAGGTAGCGATGCATAAGGAGATCTTTGTAGATTGTACTGAAAACGTTCCACATACTCCTCCAATGTTTCATTCGGTCTCGCTGTCATTTGGAATATTTCGTCTTTTAATTCTCTAGACCTACAATAATCCTGATATTTTTTTAAGAAGGATTCTTTCATTTGATCCCAGTTGTTGATAACCCCGCCACCTAGTCCCATAAACCATCTTAAAGCAGCCCCTTTTAATGTAGAGGGAAATAATTTCAATTTCTGGGGATCGGTGGTGTAATCATACCCCCTACATAACACATCGAATTCGAATAAAAATGCATCCGGATCTTCTGATGTGAGACCGTGAAATGTAGGGATATGCTGAAGAAGGATAGCTTTCATGGGTGCATTTGCTGCAGAATCCACTATAGGATATTGTAATGTAGAGGTTTGAGCATTTGGCTGGTTCTGAGCCATGGGATCGAATATATGCCAATAACCTTCTGGGATATCTAGGAGGGTATTCCTAGGTTGAGAGGGAATGGCTTTGACAGGGATAGTTTTAATAGCACTTCCCTTATCTGGAATAATGAGAATACCTGATGTCTGAGGAGACTGGATTCCTTCAACAATGATTTTTGCAGCACTCCCCTTATCTGGGCTATTTAATGGCCGATTTGTTCCAATAGGAGATTTTGGTTCCTTGGTTTCCCCTGTTTCTCCTTCTCCTTCACAAAAGTTGCTGGAATTCCCTTCCTGCAATAGTTCTGGAGTAGAATTTTCAATTTCTTGAAAGTCCTGCTCTTCAGTTTGACTATGCACCTCAGCAAAGGCTACAGATGGTGATCCTGTGGCCTGAAGGGAACTAGTAGGTTGTTTAGAAATGATTTTCCTGGGGCCTATTGATGGCTGAGATTCTGTTTTCTTATAGATTTCGTCTATGAAGGTCGTTCGGCCAAGGGTCACCGGCCCCTTAGCTTTTTCAGGCTTGGATGGAGGTTTGATATTCTTTTCTGGTCTTTTCTGCTTAGTCATGCACTCAAATGAACTACTAAATTCTATTCAAACAAAGCAAAAACAAATCTGTTAGGAAAGCGGACAGTGGAGCAGGGCTTTTACATGCTCTGCACGCAGGTTCCTACCTTCCATTTTTAAGATCCAACTCTTCCCTAGCAGGTTCGTACACTACTCTGAAAAAGACAAATGGCTACACTCTTTCCCCGGCAACGGCGCCAAAATGTAGAGCTATAAAAAGGGTCTCTTTCACCTCTAATTACCTCACATTAATCTGTCAATCCGGGAGCGTTTTGTTATTCCAAAGAGTGTCTCAGTCTGAGGCTATCACTTGTCAGAGTAATGCTAGTAGTACAGTGTTTAAAAATACAAGAGTAAAAGGATGCTTGTTTATAACTAAGTTACTTCAAAAGAATAAATCACACATTCAGAAAACTAGGCAGCTTATCAGTCAAGGGTTCGACAGCGATAACCCATCCCTTTGGAAACTGATGGAAAGGAAATTAGAGCATAGACCATGGGTCTGGGAGCTAGACAGTGAATGCCGAAGCTCACTACAGCCTTAGATCATCTCTCACACCAAAACAACAAATGCGAGTAAATGGAACGGCAGATAGCAAAATGGAACAGCAAATAAAGAATTGAACAGCAAATCTGGAATGGAACGGAAATTCTAAAATGGAACAGCAATCAAACAACTAAGTCTCGCGAGTCATAACCAAACTTAATCTATTAACCCAAATGCACTCTTCACAATCAAATAACAATCTTTCACTCTTAAGGAAAATCAAGCAGAACACACTAATGGAACAACACTAACTATTGATAAATTATGGAACAGCACTAGTAAATCATATACGCACACAACACGCTGGAATAGTAATCTGATCAATCTTAATTAACAGGGATACGACTATGCTTCCAAATAGAATAGCATTATTTCTGAATCCAACAATCATGAAGAACACAACTTCAGATGAATCTATGACACGAATGTTCAGTACAAAAGCTCTGTAACAGAACAGTAAGAATATTCAGTTAAGACTAATAACATGCAATCAACTCTGAAAGGATCAGTAACATAATGCAGAGTCAATACACAATTCTATCTGTAAAAACCTTAATGATTTAATCTTAACAGAGCATGTAATAGCAACTTATAAAGCATATCAGATTACCGAATAACAACGATAAGCAAACCACGCAGAAATCAAATCGTAGTGATACAGAAGCAAGTGTCCTCTGGGGCCGGGCCCTTAGCCTCCAAGGGTACACCGCCTTAAGTTAATCCAGACGTAGAAATGAGATAATCACCAAGTTTATATTAATGAATAAGACAAAAGTACAATGAACCAGTTCTCAACGAGACTCGATGATCAAAGTTGATTTTTAACAGAAAATTACATAAAAAGTATCATCCCCAAGCTAATAGTGCTGCCCCTTTATATAAAGGTGACGGTGGAGATGTCCAAGTAATATGATAAATAACACATCCCCAGATCAAAGATCCTGAGGGATTCGCCAAACTGTTAATCCTTCATCTTTTCTTTTCTTCTCTGCCGAGCTGGTGTCTTCTCCTCCTTTTCCGGGCCGATTTTCTTTGATCTGCTTAGCCTTGTTTGCATTCGGTTCCCCTTCAAAGGGACAGTAGTTATCTCGTCTTTGTCCTTTCCTTTGGAACGTCAACTCCTCATTTTCACCTTTTCCTGCATAGAAAAATAACAATTATCAGCGGTTAAGTCTTACATATCAACTCTCACATGTTTTGTTATAATTCTTTATTATTTTCCAAATTCATGATGCAAAAAGGTTTACAAATTCTATTAAAAAGCTACTGAAATGATCATCAAAAGCATACCTTTTTAGTACTCCACACGGATCTGCTCTAGATCTTCCACCTGTTTTTTCTCCCATCTTAGTAATCATATTGAAATCCCCTGCTGCAATCCATAGGGGATGGGTTCTATTTGAATTTAGAATTGCCATAGTATGCAAAAGATCTATTTTCCCTGCTTGTTCCTGTGGGAAATAGACATTGGAGAGATGCCCGTGGATGTTAGATCCAATGGGGTGAAAAGTTGCTTGTATGAGTGTCCCAGGCTATAGCAAGACCCCCTGAAGTACCGGAGGCATCCACTACTACTGAGCTACAGCTAGGCCAAGCTTTGGACAAGATAGTTCCTAGAATTTCTCTATTGCATTTAGTTTCTTGAAGAAAGAGAATATTTGGTCTTTCTTTCTGTATCATAGTTTTGAGAATTTTGTGCTTTCCTGGGCTGTTAAGCCCTCTAATATTCCATGAGATCAAATTCATGGGGAACTGTTTGACAGAGGTTTGAAGAACCTTGTAAGCTTGGGATATCGGCCTAAGTCGACCAATATTTTCCCTATGGTGATGGTGCGCTGCCAGTCCGGCTTTCGACCTCTTTTCCTTGATTCTTTTATGATTTTGAGGCTATCCCAATGGCTGCCAGGCTGAATGCCAAGTTTCTTTTGCTAATGGGCGTTCGAGAGGACCTTTTCCAGTTTATCAATTTGATGAGGGTTGATGGTGTCAAAATCCTGTTTTCTGCAAGCCTCCTCGAGTCCTGGTATGTCGAGTTCTCCTAGGTCTAAGCCTTCAGAGTCCTCTTCCATGAAAGTCTCTTGACTGCTGCTGATAAGAGCTTCATTAGAAACAACAGGTTGGGTATTAGGGTTGTCAACGTCCATTGTGGAAGGGTGCCAGGGCAGAAGCTTGGTTTCAGTAGAAGGGTCGTCTTGGGAACTATCATTAGAAAGCTTCTGATTATGAGTTTGCAAGGGGTTGGATTGGGCTAAAGGCTTTGGAATATCTGAGGGTTTTAAGGGGGTTTTAACCTGGTTATGGTCTATATCAGAGGCAAGATCAGGGTTGGAAAGAACAGCAAAGCTATTACTGGTAGAGGGAGCATTGGAGGAAGGAGAGGGTTTCTTACCTGTCGTAGAGGGCTTCTTGCCATGCCTTCTTCGCGAGGGTATCTTGGTGAAACCATCAGCTTCCGGAGTGGCCTCAGCTTCTTTAGTCTGAGCCTAAGTAGTGAGGGGGCAATCTCTGAATAGATGCCCATGTGAATGACACCTTCGACACCTGAAAGGGACATGCTCATAATCTAATGGCTAGATCCATTCGAAATCATCATGATATATACTCACAGCATCAGGTAGGGCTTTTTCTAAATGCATATACACATAGATACGAGCATAAAAAGTGTATCGGTGAAGCTTTGTTTCTTCTGCAATCTTGATGAACTCTCCTAGACCTTTGCCAATTGCTTGGAGTGATTCTTCGTCCCAATATTCTAGGGGTAGCGAGTATAGGTGTATCCAGACAGGTGCCCAGCTGAAGTTTTATTTGTCTGGGTTGAATCTTTCTACCCAGTTTCGAAGATATAGCCCATCTGAGTTGAAAAAATAAGGCCCTTCATCCATTACTCTGTTTCAGTCCTCAATGCAGATGAAGATCGTGGTGAAGAAACCCTTTGGTCCAAGTTGTAACGTGACATGCCCTTTGGGCTTCCATTTGGAAGCAACCCAACCTTGTAGGGCTTTTTCAGTTGGCCAAAAGCCAATAAATTTTCCAATGAGGGCATGGTCTCTCATGTACTGGATTCGAGCATTTATCCGATGGCTAGGCAATTCGATTTTGGGTCATTCTGTCGCGATGGGTTTGCAAGTAGAGGACATGGGAGCCGCTGCCTCCTGCTGGGTTTGCGTGGTCGGCGCTTTTGGTGGCAGCGTTTCCTGGCTCTTGTCGGCTATTTCATTGCTTTGCACAGAGATAGCATGGGTGCCATCGTTGTTGACAGGGGGGGTTGACCTTCCCCCCCCCGAGCTTGAGGCCATGGCCAGTTACCAAGCCGTGCGGGCAGGATGAGTGCAGGATAACACAGCAGAACAGTAGCGTAGGCGGGCTAGGGTTTCTGCAGAGTAGTCCGTTTCCATTTCATCTCCCTCCCGAATTCCGAAAATTTTAATAAAATTGAATCATGACAGTACATACAATTACAATTACAATTTTACAATTTCACAATACATTTTTTTTTTCTAATTTGGTTTAATCTATTGATATAGAACATAATATACAATGCGAGACATACCTCCGGGGCTGCAAATCTAACCAGCACCAGAGGGAGTCTTAGTAAAAAAACAAAAATTAGACCGCCCCTATAGGGGAAACCGGCCCCAAAGTTTCGCCCATGATTAGTAAACCAGCATTGATAGAGTTACACAAAAACTAGATTTTACAAAAATAGCCATTATTGTCACAGCTATTACAGTCCATGTTTCTAAGCATGTAGAAAATCATTACGAAAAACCAAAAAAAGAGGTAAGGAGACCTGTCATCAAGCTAGCTGCTAGTGTGTGAGGAAGGTGTTATGTAAATTTTATTAATTGTTAGCTAGATATAGCTATATTAGGTTTTATTAAGTGAAAGGGCATGATCCAAGATCATGCCTCTTCACCAAGGGACACCATGAGGCTATATTTAAAGCCTAGGTGATTCCCCATTGTAATCATCTTATCTAGCATCATTAATAATATATATACTTATTCAAGTTTACCAGAGTTTTTACACTCCATTGGTATCAGAGCCATCGCTCTTCTGGATCTGTGTGATCATCAGGTTAAAGAATTTCGAAGGAAATTTCAGAATTTTTTTTTTTTTAACCAAGTGCAAAATTGCACACAATTTTCCCCACGCTACAGCATACACTCCATTTCCCCCGCAGCTTCTTTTCCCCCTTGCTACACTCTGCCAAACACTCATTCCATCCCCTAATTCATTAAAAAACATTACACTCCATTGGTTTGCGAAGGAAAATTTCTGGTCTGAGGAATTCATCAACAGCAAGCTGATTCGTTCTAAGCAAGTCCATCCATATGAACTCAACTTTGGGTCATGTGAATCTATTTGAGTTCTGGACAGGAAAACAATTTAAGCAACTGCATTCCTGAATCAGATCGAATTCCAAATAAGGGACAAATTAGATACTCTTTCGTTGAAAGCAAAGTTTGGAGAAGTCACTATTGAGCACACATACTTATATCTAAGTAGATCAAATTTTGAGGTTCGAGCAGGGAAGACTCCGCTCCAGCACTCACTCCGCTCACACAGCACCCCACTGCTGACTGCCGCCACCACTCCCTTATCACCCTCGCGTACATTCCCTTATCACTGCGCTCGCCTGTCCGACCGTTCCCGCCGCCTGTTCCACCGCCGTCTTCTGCACATTCTGCCACACGCTGCCCTCACCACTGTCTTCTGTACATTCCACCACGGCATTCCCTGTCACTTCCCTACCACAACGCAGATAAACATCATTCAATTTCTTAATAAAATATATATCAATTCTGTCTAATTTGCAGCCAAAAACATTTACGTTTCAAAATCGTGAAACAGTGTGACGGTTGGTAAGGAAAAAAAACAAATTGATTTGTTTTAAAAAAATAATTCTTCTGAAGCATCGTTTTGTTTAAAAAATCGATTTGTTCCCACATAATTATTTTCATATATAACTATAATATATGATATATAATTATTGACTGTTCGTGAAAGGAGTGCGATTTTACGGAAAAAAGGTGAATAGTTTTACATATAATTTTTTTTTTATTATATATAACAATAACATATATATTATATAATTATAATTAATAATTATATATCTATATATATATATATATATATATATATATATATATATATACAGTATATATAAAATTTGTACAAATAAAATAATAATTATTATTATTTAAATTTTTTTTTTTAAAAAAAAAAAAGAAGAAGGAGGAGAAAAAACTGGCAGAAAAATATTCCCCACCTCATACACGTTCAATGTCTTCATCGATGTCGATGGCTGAATTCCAGAAGAAATTGGGAGATCTTGAGAAACAAATCAATAATAATTCCGAAGAATTCGGAAAAAGATTAGTCGATCTTGAAGGTACAGTTGCAGGACACTCCAACGACATCAAAAAGGTTCATGATACGACAAATCGAATAGAAAGACAAATGTGGCTAAATCATCACGAGGCCACAGAAAAGCAAAGTGAAGCAATGAACAATATGACAGAACTCTTCAATAAGCTGAATGATAAGATAGATAAGTTAAGTCAGACACAATCCCCAATATCTCCTAACATGGAACAAAATCAACAAAACAATTCCGCAGATTCAGGGAACTCAGAAGAGCATCAGGAAAAAACCGATTCCCCACATCATCAAGAAGATAGTAATGCAGATTTTCAAAACAAGCAGCTCTGGAATGCATTCGCTAATCAATATCCCTTCTTGTTCCACCATTAGCATATCAGCGCAAAGCCAAGATCGACCTACCCAAATTTGATGGTAATGAAAAGAATAGCGTTGCATGGCTTAATAAAGCAGAAGAATATTTTGAGATTTATGACATTACTAGTGATGACGAAAAAATTAAGCATGCTTCCATGAAAATGGAAGGAGAAGCATATAATTGGTATATGTGGTGGAAAAAAACAACGCTCGCTATCAGTTGGAGGAAATTTAAGGATGCATTCTTCAAAAGGTTTCAAGGCATAAAAGAAGAAAAGTTTTTTTCAACGTTTATCAAATTACGCCAAAAAGGAGATGTGGATGAGTACACTCTAGAATGGGAGACCTTGGCAACACGAGTACCAAGATTGTCAGAATCTCGTCTAATCCAGTCTTACATCTCAGGACTTAAAATCCATATACAAGAAGAGCTCGAACTTCATGAAATTACATCAGTAGAAGTAGCAAGGAAAAAAGCAAAAGCTGCTGAAAAGAAATTTGAAAGGTTATCAAAACCAGAAAAAGTATATTCGAGACAAATATTTCCTCAATCTGAAAATATAGGTGACACAAAATATGTCTCACCCCATGTTCGTGAAGAAGAAAAATATAATGTGGAAAAACAAAGAATTCGAGAGGGTAAGTGCAAGCGTTGCGGTGAAAACTGGGACCCTAAGCACAGATGTGCAAATGGAAAAGCGAAAAATCTATACAGTTGTGAAGCAACTAATGACACTAACAATAATGATTCATATATAGAGGGATTAGAAGACAACTTAGAGTTCTCTCCAGAAGTGGATGGCGAAACTATTCCACAAGTGTCATTATCATCAATGATAGGTATATCACAACCTCAAACTCTAAGGTTAAGAGGACATATCAAGAACAACAACGTAATGGTTCTCGTCGACACTGGCAGTACCCACAATTTTCTAGATTCAGCAATGGCAAAAAGACTTAACATATTTACCTTCCCCATGCCTAATATGAAGGTAATGGTGGCTGATGGTAAGAAGATTGAGAAAGTAGGGAAATGCCATAAAGTCAAACTACAGATAAAAAAATTTCATTTAGAATCTCCATTCTACACCATTCCATTACGAGGAGTAGATGTGGTCTTAGGAATTCAATGGCCACAAACTCTAGGTACTTATTCTGCCAACCATCAGAAGCAGTTTATAATTTTTAAGTGGAAAGGGAAGAAACATAGGTTGTATGGATTCCAAGCCCCAGAAGATCAAGTTGTATCTTCCTCTCTGATGACGAAGATGATTCAAATAGGAGCGCCAACATCTACAGTACAATGTCATCAGTTAGAAATGTTATCTTCAAAAGGGAGCCACGAAGAGTCACCAGAAGTCAAGATAGGATCCGACCCTGTCGATATCAGATATTTTCACTATCCAGATCAACAAAAGATTGAACTCAAGAATATGCTCCACGATCTTTTTAAAATGTGGGAAGCAAGAGCCCGCCGCTCAAGAAACCCAGGCGTTCGTCAACATTGTCCATCGTTACATATGCTTTGAGGACAAAGCATCTTTAAGAGAGGGGCAATGTTATGTAAATTTTATTAATTTTTAGTTAGATATAGTTATATTAGGTTTTATTAAGTGAAAGGGCATGATCAAAGATCATGCCTCTTCACCAAGGGACACCATGAGGCTATATTGAAAGCCTCAGTGATTCCCCATTGTAATCATCTTATCTATCATCATTAATAATATATACTTATTCAAGTTTACCAAAGTTTTTACACTCTAGAAGGAGTCTCCTCCACAATTGAGCAATTGCAGTCATCCTCCACATCTTCATCTTTTTCCTTGGAATGCTGGGCAGTGTTCTCAGATGAGGAAGTGGAGCTTTTATCCTGCATTTTCTTTTCCGAGTGCGGAGAGCTCCGGTTGCCATTGTCGTCGCTACTGTAGGTCTTCAAACCAGATTTGACAGGGAGGGCCGATGATTTTATTGAGACCTGAGAAGGCCTCATTGAAATTGTGGACTTCCTCCTATGCTTTCTGGAGCCAGAGGTAGTGCCTTCATGCTGCTTCTCCTGTAACACAACCGAGATGGTGGCTGTAATTCTGGGACTTTCCATGGAGATTTTGAAGTGAAAATGTGCTACATTTCCAGCCGAAGGCTGAGAGATGGAGACTGCATGGCTAGAAAGGGGCGGATGAGAGCCAACTCCTCTCCCACCACCCCGACTACACCTCATACGATGCCTCTGTGGCATGCTGGCTGAATGGGAAGACAAAGGGACCAAGTGAGAAGATAAAGAGACCAAGTGAGAAGACAAAGAGGCTGGCTGAGACGAAAATGAAGGTGAACCATTAGGCGAATGCAGGAGCAAGGTTGTATGAGGTGACAATGAAGGCGAACCAGCGGGTGAAAGTGAGAGACAGGAAGGAAAGCTCTGAGAATAATCATAGCAACCTAGTTTGGAGGGAGGAGAATGCAGAGGGGAGGTGTGAGGTGAGCACAACATGGGATTGCATCTAAGGGATGATGAATGAAGAAATGAGCATAAGGATGAGAGTCTGGCTAGGCCGAGGGAGGGCTAGCACCAGTTGAATGGTTGGCAAGCCGAAGGAAAAGATGCAACAGAGAGAAGGAGCTCAAGAGCTGGGCATACAAAGCAGTGCTGGGGATGCGCATACGCGTCTCCATTGAATTATGCATCAGGAAAATTGCAGCAGAGTGATGGCGAAGCAAGTGAGCTTTGGATGCCTGACGTCGATCCCCAAGGGCCTTTAAAGCCTTGGTACCATGCTCAAAGGTGGGCAGGTGGCTTGGCCATGTGTCTCGCCATGGGCCAGCCACCGTATTATTTTCATTGAACACCCGCATCTGGGAATGTGAAGTCCTTATGTACCAGTTGAGTGCAATCATGAATGAGAGTGGCATCATTGGTACCATTGAGAGAGCCCTTGAAGAGGGGAAGATTCTACTCCACTCCATTATTAGCTAGGTGATCCGCAACCTTATTTGCAGTGTGTCGAATTTGTTTGAAAGAAATGGCCTGAAAATTTTTGAGCCATTGTTCAATTTGTTCTAATCTTGTTAAGAGATGCCAGCTGGCAGAAACTTTGGAGGTAAGGGTGCCTAGTTCGAGTCGGGTCATACCCTCAATGAGGATCTGAGAGTATCCTTCTACTTCTAGGGGGAAGAGGTTTTCTTCCTTTGCAATAAGGAGACCCTGCCATAAGCATTCTAGCTCAACATAATTGTTGGAGTCTCATCCAATCAAGCCAAAGTAGATTTTAAGTGTGTTTCCTGATGCATCCCAAAAAATACCTCCAAAGCCCACTGCTTTCGGGTTACCTTTTGAGGCACTGTCAAATTTCATCTTGATAATGATGTTGTGGGGTGGATACCATGAAATGGGAGAGACAAGATGGGCGGAGGGAGCAGAAGTGGGGTGGTGAAGAATGGGAATGGAAAGATGTCAGTTCTCCCATATAATACTCTTGGGAGGGGTGGAGGGAATGTCAGATTCTTTCCAAGACTGGAGAGCTATGGTTTCCTGAAGGTTGCTGCAGAGGTTCATCCAAAGAGTATCCTAGGGAGTGCTTTCATCTTTGAAAATTCTTTTATTCCTTTCTTTCCAGACAGTCCACAAAATGAAGCCAGGGAGGAGTGACCATAAAATGTTGAGAAGGTTGTTGTTGAAAGGTTTAGAGGGCCAATTTCGAGTGGTGTGTTATTACCCTAGTAATTTCTAAAGATTGTGGGCTTTTGGATTTTTTTCAGTTTTAAGAAAACTAGGGGTAACCACAAACCTACTTTGGAAATTTAGGATCTAGCCATCCTAAATTTAAGAGAGGGCTCTCTCTTTATGATTTAACTTTGTTTTTGTTTTATGTTTTAGGCTAGTTATGATATTTCAATTTGGGTTTTGTTTTTAAATGTTTGGTGGAAAATAATATTACTTGAAGACAAATTAAAGAGGGATCTACTAGTCCATTGGGCTATGGAGTCAAAGTCTAGCAAGCAGAACTAGAAGGTAAGGCCAAGAGAATGCTAATGTATTTAGGGCAAGGTTGATAACCCTCATAGATTTGGATAGATTGTTTTGATGAAATGGCTTGCTTCGGAATAAAGGGCAATGAAAGATCCTTTGATCCGGAAAAAGAGGAAGGAGGCAGAGGTCAAACGGGACTAGGAGAAATTAAGAATTCCTAAATCCGGAAATCAACAAAAAATGTTGTGTAACTAGCTCCAAAAATATAAGAAAAGAGATATCAACGCCTTAGAAATAAGCCACTTCGAGGGGGCAACCTCCAATACATTACATGAATGAATAATTCTTGGATGATGCAATTTACAAAACCTCCTTTCTATATATAGGAGTCCATGGGGCCATAATGTAATCCTAGCTGACCTAAAAATAATAATTTAAGGGCACAATAATAACAAAATGGGGGTTACAAGGGTACAATAATAACAATAAGGGATTTACACTAACAATAATAAAGGACTATACTAGTGATATAGGGACCTAACATGCCCCTTTCCTTCAAAAAAAGTGTTTTCCTCAACACTTGAGCAGCTTTGGGTGCTTCTATATAAAATTCTTATCCTCCCATGTAGAATCTTCAGTGGGTAAGTTCTTCCTCTTGATGAGATACTCTGAAATTGATCGATTCTGTAGCTTTCGAGTTCTTGTTTCCATGACCACTTTAGGTTCCTATATGATTTTTCCTTCCTCATCAAGTTCTGGCAATATTTTTTGAACAAGAAGATTTTCACCTATAACCTTCTTTAAGCATGAAACATGACGTGGATGTACTCGCAGAAAGCAAGAAGATCCAATTTGTACGCCATAGTACCAATATTTTGCAACACATTGTAAGGACCATAGTACTTTAGTGATAATTTATTATCCTACTTAGCTTGCTTGAGGGAAATTTGTTTGTATGGTTGTAGCCATAAAAATATCCAATCTCATACATCAAAAATTCTCTCACTACGATGTTGATTTGTCTGTTGCTTCATTCGATTTTGCGCCAAATTTAGGGTATCCTTTAAGATTTGGAGAACTTGTTGTTGATGCTCGATGTGATCTTCCACTGCTTGAACCTTACAATTTTCTCTTAAAGATGATGTGATGGATGGTGGATGATATCCATAAAAGTGCCATAAATGGGGTCATTTTCGCTGCAGTATGAAAGGAAGTGTTATACCACCATTCAACAAGAGGTAACCACTTGACCCATTGTTTTTGTTTATCAGATATAAAACAACGAAGATATCCTTCCAAAAATTTATTCACTATCTCGGTTTGACCATCAGATTGAGGATGATAAGATGAGTTATGAGCTAGTTGAGTACCCAAACAAGAAAATAATTCCGTCCAAAAATTTCTAGTAAAAATGGGATCTATGTTGCTCACAATAACCCTTGAGCTCATGTAGCTTTGAATTCTATCCATAAATGTAGTAGCAATTGTACTTGCTTTACTGATACTGGTGAGATAATGCACAAAGAGTGTACATGCTGTCGTCCTCAACTACCACCATGATGACACTCTTTCCTTCGGACTTAGGTAAACCTATCATAAAATCCATTGAAATCTCCTCCCAACGTTGACTTGGAATGGATAAAGGTTGTAGAAGTCCGGGGGTCTTAATTGTTTCCACTCTATTTTGCTGGCAAACCAAAAATTCCACCACAAACTTTTGAATATCAAATTTAAGGCCATCCCAAAAAAATTCTTTCTTCACCATGTGGTAAGTTTTTAAAAATCCTGAGTGTCCTCCTAAAGGAGAAGTGTGCAATTCCAGAAGAATATTTTGTTTTAGTTGGGAAATCTTACAATGTAAACAATATTTGTACCATAAAGATCATTTTTTCCAACTAAATGTCATCTTGATCTCAGGATCTTCTTTGCAAATTTTGAATGAGTGTCCATACATCTTTTTCCTTCTTCCATTCATCTCTTTTGCCAGTTTATCAAATACCTCTTCAATATTTCTTGAGAGTGCATCTACAACAACATTTAGCTTCTCTTTTTTGTAGAAGATTTCAAAGTCATATCCCAACATCTTTGTGAGCCATTTTTGCTACTCTTCTGAAGATAGTATTTGTTCCAAAAAGTGTTTAAGACTATCATGATCAATTTTTACCTTGAAGTGTCTTCCCATTAGGTAAGGTCATTATTTATTTAGTGCATGTAGTATTGCTAACATTTCCTTCTCATAAATAGGTTTCTGTAAATACTTTCCTTTTATTGGACGAATTTCAAAAGCAATGGGTCTTCCTTCCTGCATTAAAACAACACCAATTCCATTTCCTGAGGCATCACATTCCACAATAAAGGTTTTTGTGAATTCTAGCGTAGCTAAGACCGGTGCTAGGAACATTGCCTCTTTAAGATGTTCAAAGGCCTTAGTTTCTTCAGGAGTCCATGAAAATGCATCTTTCTTCAATAATGTTGTTAGAGGTGCTGCTATTCTCCCATAATTCTTAACAAACTTGTGATAATACCCTGTTAACCCGAGAAATCCTCACAACTGCTTTATGGTTGTGGGGACTTTCCATTCCTTAATGGCTTTAATTTTTTTAGGGTCTGCTTTAACACCCTCGTGAGATACAATATGACCCAGATATTCCACCTCTTCTACTCCAAAGAAACATTTGGATGTTTTTGCATATAATTGTTTCTCCTGCAATAGTTTGAGCACCCTGTCAACATGTTGAACATGATCCTTCCAAGACCTCTCGTAGATTAGTATATCATCAAAAAATACTGGCACAAATTTTCTAAGGAAAGGTTTGAAAATGGAATTCATCGACCCTTGAAATGTAGAAGGTGCATTATTAAGGCCAAAAGGCATGACCAAAAATTCATAATGACTCTCATGAGTTCGAAATGTTGTTTTCGGAATATCTTCAGTCTTCATTCTAATTTGATGATATCCTAAACAAAGATCCAACTTGGTAAAATAAATTACTCCATGTAATTCATCCAATAATTCATCAATCACAGGAATGGGAAATTTATCTTTAATAGTGAGCTTATTGAGCTCCCTATAATCCAGAAACATGCACCATGATCCATCCTTCTTGTGCACCAATACTACTGGAGCAAAGAAAGAACTTTGACTATGTTGAATTATACCAGCCTCTAACATTTTTGCAATCATACATTCAATTTCGATCTTTTGGACATAAGGATATCTATAAGGCCTGATGTTTGGAGGAACACTTCCTGGAATCAAATGAATAGCATGATCATGATCATGAATAGGTGGGAGTCCTTTGGGAGTTTCAAAAACCTTGGAATGATTGTTTAAGACTTGTTGGAGATCTGCAGGAATAGATTATTTTGATGTTGGAACTTCTAGTGAGCATAATTGTGCAATTACGCCTCGTTGTTCTTTCTTTAGGAGATTTGTCATGACATTAGAGCTTATTATCCTTCCTGGCTTCCCTGCAATACCTCGTAATTCAAATTCCTTTCCGTCTGAAAAAAATTTCAAGAAAAATTCTTGAAAATTAAAAGCTACCGTCCCCAACGATTGTAACCATTGTACTCCTATTACAACATCAGCACCTCCCATAGGAATGGATAGCATTGGAATAGTCAATACATAATCCCCCATGGTTAGCTTTAAATTATGGCATTTCCCAGAGCAATTTATAGTTCCTCCATTTGCAACCATCACTTGAAATTCTGGTGTTGGGTATAGGAAACAATTTAATTCCTTGGCTACCTTAAAATGAATAAAATTATGGGTGCTACCTAAATGAATCAACACTATTACCTTTTTCTTCTTGATCTGTCCTTCTATCTTGAGAGTTTGAGGAGTGGTAATTCCTGCCATTGAATTACATGATATGGTTGGATTCATTTCTTCCTCTTCTAGGGATGGTTCCTAGTGTATATCCTCTTCTTGTTCATTTTCTTCTTCTTCTTCACAATCTATGTAAAATAATTTCTTTTCAGCACACTTATGACCTTTAGTGTATTTTCTATCTATTACATGTAAATCCTTTTGCTCTTTTTTTCTTCCAATTGTTGTGGTGTCAACCTTGTAGGTTGTTGAAATCTAGGAGTAGAAACACTTCCCTCTTTATAGAAGTGAGTGGTAGGCTTCCTTGTCGCCATAATTTTACATTTAATTTTTATTACCAACCTGAATGCCTTTTCCAATGAATCAGGTTCCAAAATGCGAACTTCATGTTGGATGTTATCCTTTAAAGTATCTATGAAGAGATCAATCCTCTGTTCCTCTGTAATATCAGTTACCCTTATATTCAATTTTTGGAAGTCCTCAATGTGTTCCGCCACTAAACCTTTTTGTTTGAGATTTATCATTTGGCTAAAGAAGGTGTTGCTTTTTGTATTCTCATAATGTGCTATCATTTCCTCCATAAAAATTGACCAAGTGACAAGTTTTTTACGAGAGCAAAGCCATCGATACCATACAAATGTATTTTGTTCTAAATGTAAAGTTGCAATACTTACCTTTTGTGTGTTTTTCACATTATTGAGATCAAAATATTGCTCCAACTGGAGTATCATGTTACGGGATCCTTGCCATCAAACTTCCTCATATCCATGTTTGGAATATGGTGGTTCTTCCATCCAACATTAGATTTTATGAAATCACGATTAACATTTATTTTGTTCTCATCATGAGTTTCCTCTACTATATTTTCACCATTAGGAAACATTTGTTGTATGAACTTTGTCAAACCTTCCATGTCTGCTTTTAGATCATTCTTCATGTTTTCCATTTTCTCATCGATCTTAGCTTCCATGTCATCCATCTTAGATTCCATGCCAGCTTCCATGCCATCTATATTAGATTCCATGCCATTCTTCAAACCATCCATCTTAGATTCCATGCCTTTCTTCAAACCATCCATCTTAGTTTCCACGCCTTTCTTCAAAACTTCCATGTCATTTTTGTTGCTCTTTGCGAGAGCGAAATTTGTTGCACTTGCTCTTGTAATTTTGATATGTCATGTTGCCATTCTTCGTCTTCATGAGTCATAGTAGAGCTTTCCAAAGGCTTAATGGGTGTTGAATTCTTTTTAGAGGCCATTTTATAATCCAATACTGATATCTATTCTACAATATGCCCTTGCAATCAATTCAACTTGATTCTTCAAACAAGACTTATGCAATTCGGAAAAAAAAATACACACCTTTTACTTGCTTTTGAGGAGCTCGATATTGAAATTTTATTATATCTGTGATTGCGGCTCTTCAATATCTGAAATTTAGCACTGAAGTAGCCCTCTGAATTATTTTTTGAATGCCACAGGTCTGACTTGATTTTGATTCTCCAAGACAAAGTTATGTCCAATCTCCCACAATGACCTAATTATGGACTGGTTCAGTATAGCGAACTTGTATGACTTTCCACGTGTCACTGTTTTGTCCTTCACCTCTGAAATTGATAGCCAAGAAACTACAGTCCATTTGATTGTGGACAATTTTTACAGCATTCCAATCTGATGCTCAGAGAGAGAGTTATTGAAATTTTCCCACGATCACCTATTTGAGATGAAATTCGGGAGCCTGAAAAAGCACTACCTTCCATAGATCATATCTCCAAAAATATTGTGAACCAAGCTCTGAAATATTTTGACGCGTTTCCTTAGGATTTCAGCTTCGCACCATAGAAATTTCAGATTCTGACCCTCAGTAGAAAAAAATTTATAGCGCAAATTCCAGAATGACCTTTTTAGGAGCCTAAAAAAAAACCTAATTTCCACAGATCATATCTCCGAATATATTGTGAACCAAGCTCTAAAATATTTAGAAAATATTCCTCAGGATTTTATCTTCGTACCCTAAAAATTTCAGCTTCTGAAACTTCGTAGAAAAAAAGTTATAGCGAAAATGCGACGATGACCTGTTTGGAGAAGCGAAACCCTAGAATCCAAAGCTCTGATACCAAATGTTGTGTAACTAACTCCAAAAATAGAAGAAAAGAGATATCAACGCCTTAGAAATAAGCCACTTCGATGGGGCAACCTCCAATACATTAAATGAATGAACAATTCTTGGATGATACAATTTACAAAACCTCCTTTCTATATATAGGAGTCCATGCGGCCATAATGTAAACCTAGTGGGCCACAATGTAATCCTAGCCGACCTAACAATAATAATTTAAGGGCACAATAATAACAAAATGGGGGTTACAAGGGTAAAATAATAAAAATAAGGGGTTTTCACTAACAATAATAAGGGACTATACTAGTGATATAGGGACCTAACAAAAAACATTTAAATGATTGAGTAGTTAAGACAAGGAGTTCTTACACTAGTCCTGAAATAATTCTCCTAATTAATCATTAATATTGAACAACATATATGAAATTGTATGTAACATAGAATGGAAACAATGACAATATATATTCACTTTACTCTTCAAATTATCGCATGAATCCTGAATTATGAAGTCCAATTGGCTATTTTCTAGACTGCTGTTTTGAAATCAACACATGTGAGCCTCCAACGTACCAACAAAAGTCTATAATGTTCTTAGCAATTTTATTCCACACTAAAAACTTAATAAAATGAAGTATTTATACAAATGTTTATTACAAAATATCCTATAGAGATCTAGGAATAACTCTAGGAAAAGAAAAATATATGTATACATTAAGAGGGACAGCTGCTTAACAACCTTAGCAAGCTGTCCTCTTATCTAGAAAAAATAGAGCTAATATTATCAAACAAAATTGTTTATTGGATAGTTTTCCATGCTTGCTAGCATATTGCAAAATATATTTTTGGAAGATGTCTTCACTGATAATCTTTCCACTTATACTCTTTGACCTTGTGCTTTATATCTAATACTCTTTCATGTTGTTTATTAATCATTTCACTGTTATAAAAAAGGAAATTACAGTAGTCAAAATCAACTGACTGTTTTTTTCTCTCTGATACATTTTGACTTTGGCTTTTCACCCTGATACTCTTTAACCTGATATTTTGACTTCAAAATACTATAAAAATAGATTTTTCAGTAGTAAAAATCAAAATCAAATGTTTTTTTACTTGTTTCTATTTCAGACTGATTGTTTCATCTGCACTCTTTTCATTCTCTGCTTCTTTGCTTCTATAATAAATCTTTGAAAGTTTTCCATTGTTCAGCATCTGGTATCTTTACACTCTTGAGTTTTCTATAATTCTCATCCGCTTCAGTGTACTTAGAAAAATTTGTCTTAATTATAAACAAATGTTTGATTTCATTCTGAAGGAATAATAAATCTTCAATGTATTGAAGAACAACTTTCCCTATTGGAGATCCCTATGGCAGTTGTTTATTCACTTGTTCTTTGGCATGGTCCATTATCTTCTTATCATATTCCTTTTGGTCCATCAATTTGTCATTGAATACATGGATGGCTGGGATGCCTACTTTTCTTAGCATAGTATACTTTGCTAAAAACTTGGTAATGGAAAAATTCCTAGCATCGCATTTTTCTTTCAAGTTATTTATCAAAGTTCTCTTTGTCAATACCTTTTTGATTTGTAGTATAGTCTCTGTCCTGTCTTGTATCTTCAATTCCTCTAGCTCAATCATGTTCTTACTGTTTAAGAAGGTAATTAGCTTTTGTTCTTATGCTGGTTTGTCTGCTACTTCTTCTTTTGTTCTCTGTATTTCACCTTGAGCTGCAAGAAAGAGATCTCTCTGTTCATATATTATTTGAATTGATGGCCATTAAATATGTATGGCCTCAATTATGTTGTTCCATAAGTGATTTCTTATGTAAGAAATCTGTGTGGTGAAACTCAAATCCTTTTGAAGGCTTTTGAGCTGCTCTTCAAGTATTTTAGCTTTTTGTTCATAGTTATTGGCATTAATCAATGTTGTTTTATTGGATGCCTCCATAATCTAAATCTGTTTCTTCAAATTGTTAATTTCATTGGTTTTCAATGTCATTTCTTCCATTTCTTTGACAATTTGTCCTGTATCATTTGTTTGCTGCACCTCTGATGTTGAGGATTCTATTTGGGAAGCAGTAGCTGATTGTACTGACACTGCAGTTGCTAGTGGCTCTTTGGGTGATAACTTTTATCCCAATGTAGAAGGAATAATAGCTGTAATAATGGGTATAACTATGGGAATGGTAGAAACATTAGTTTCCTTCACAGTTTCCTTTTCTTTCATCAGTATATCTAATTTACTTTCCATATCCTTAATTTGGGCAGTAAGCTTTATTATCAATTGCATCATATCTTCTTTCTCTTTATGTTCTTGAAGTATTTCCTTGCTCTTTGGGTGCTCACTTTGAGGAAGTTTTAATTGTTTTCTCAAAGCAGAAATATCATCATTTTTTTTTTTGATTAATACTTTAGTAGCTAGTATATTTGATGGATCAACTCATATCTATATAATCAAATCTTCTAAGGCCTTTATCGTTAGATATTTTTCATATAAGGAGCCCTTATCAAGCTTCATCTGATCTTGCAAGTTGATAATAGTATTTTGCAAATTGGTGACACTCATGGCCTTTGTCACCACAATGGAATATAGCATCTTTGAACTATGTCAATGGATTTCTATCTGATCCAACTCATGTACCTTTTTTAGTATCTACTTCAAATTCCATCTTTTTTTACTCAGCCACTATTTTTGGAGTTGAAGTAGCAGGTTGTAAATAGAACATGATCATTTTATTTGAAGAATAATCAAATGTTGTAAGAAATCTATCTTGATTTCCTGGCTTATGCTTGAGAAACTGAGAATAAATCTCACTTTTAATCTCCTCATTCCTCTGTTTAATCTGCTTATATCTATCCTTAATATCCAGATCTTTTTTTTCTTTTTGTTTGAGAAGAGGAAGTTTCCATGTTCAGTTGTTGCTCAATCATTTGGGTCTCCTTTCCTTTGGATGTTTCTTGTTCTCTTTCAATATCTGTCAAAGTCTCCTTGATTATTATAGTGGCCTCATCATTACTGACCTCTGGTTCATCTTCAACCTCAATAAGTTTTTATTTTCCTATGGAGCCAAATCTTAGTCTTTTATTGTAGATGATTTTGAACTTGGTATCTGAGGTAGTTTCTGTTGTATAAGATCCCTCAACTCTGCTCCTTTTGTTTGAAGTCTCTAGCTGTTTAGGAGTTACCACAGCAAGTGTGGTATCCTTTTTTCCTACTGGCTGTGTATTTAAAGTTACATCTACCAATATGTTTTCTGCCTATTCTATTTTATTGGAAAAATTTTCGACATCAAGCTTTGGCTCATGTATAAAAGGAGGCAGCTTATTTTTAACCCTTATACTGTTCAACAGACCTTGGGGGTCATAATTCCAAGGGAAAATCACTTCGAATTTCAGCTCTGATAATATCTTTTCTATTTCTTTCTCAGTATCCCTGTTATTTACTATGAATGGACCAATCTGATTTTTTAGTTTAAACTGTGTCTTCTTTTTGGATGCCATGAAATCGATAGCATCAACATTCAACACCTGTCTCAAATACTCCAGAGAAAAGACTCTAATAGTCAAAAATTTAGTTAACTTATATGGAAGAAAATCGGATCCAAAGATTCTTAATTCAGTATGCTTCTCATATAAGTACCAATCTCCCATTTTACATTCTTCTGACAGTTGTAATATTCTTTTCATCTCCTCTATTTATCTTGGGTTGTTCTGACTTATGAAGTAAATTCATAGCTGTCCTGATAAACAAATCTGTGAGATATGTATAATTGTATTCATTTCCTTCTTTTCTCAACAATGATGTCCAAAAGACAATTGATAGAGGCTGGACCTCTATATTCATTTTTTGCAATGTTATAGGAAAGTGATCTGCTTGTGAAAATACGAACAAATGGAATAAATAGGAAGAATACCTAAATACCCCTTCAGTGGGTAGCTTTGTCAACTGATGGTGTGTGGAATTAGCAATAAATCTAGCAAAATCAAATATCACAATAGGAGGCTGACCAGGAGACAATGTAGACAAAAATCCAAGGATAGACTCATCATTAAACTCATCAGTGAAGTATCCTAAGATGAAGGATAACATTGAGATAACATGCCTAGAACCCTCTGGAAAGTTGGAAGTGGAATAAGGGGGATTAAATATTGGAATATCTATATGACTAGGCATGAAGTTCTAAAAAATCATGAATTGTTTAGGGAAATCTAACCCTAAATATAATTGAGTCAATGCTTCTATGGATAATGGGACTACTCTAGGGTCAAACTGTAACTACAACATTTCATTGATTGACTGTGCAGTGATAGAAAAGAGGATTTACCTATCATTATTCACAATTGATCTTTGATCTGAGACATAATACTGTTGGCATAGTCTTACCAAGTCCTGACTAGGGTGTGTTAAGGGGATTACATACTTGGGTAGATTTGTATCCCAGAGAGGCATTTCTTCTTTTTCAAGGACCTTTTAATGACACTAGTTGTGTACCTCTAATAGGTTGAATTCTACTTGAGGGTCTATAATTTTGTAATCTACATCAACCAAGGGGATGACTTCTTCAGTGGACACTGGAGGTTGAAGAGGATTTACAGTCACAAAGGTCTTAGCAGTGATAGCAGGAGTAGACTTTGGGGCTTTTGCTACTTCAGTCCTAGGAGGTTTGGATCCTCCAGCCTTTGGTGTGAGTTGCTTTTTTGTCATTTTTGAATTAACTACAGCAAGATTATACAATTTTCTATAGTTCATTTCTCTTCAACAATGGGTAACTGAGCAATTTTAGGGGCAACGATGATTGCAGTGGGGAATTCAATGCTCAATTAGGATTTTTAGGACACAGGTAATATCTTAAGACAGAAAACATAGGTTTTCTGAATGAATGGGATTGTAAAAATGGGTTTTAAGGTTTTCTGTGAGTATTTAAAACCTTTTGAACCATGGAATTCATCTTTCAGGAGTCTCTGACTAAGAAATTGGCTTAGAAATGATATTTTCAGTAAATGAAAATTTATGGGAAAATTTTACGAGGGTTTGCCCTCTTTTTCTAAGGTTTTGAACACTACAAATGGGCAATTTTACTTTTTAATTCTTAATTGGTTCGACTGGCAGTTCAAATTGTGAATTTGTAGGTTAAATTTTGGGAAAATACCTGATTTTCAAGTATCTTGAAGCTTTTGAGAAGGGTTTCTGCAACTTTGATGGTTCCTGCGGATTGGTGATGCAGATAAATGGCTTCAATTGATCTTCAAATAATGGAACAGAGGTTGAAATTGGGTTTCTTCTCTGGGAATAAGTGAAAAGGGGATTTTTTTTGCACAGACGGGAGGTTTTTCTCATCGTGAATGTGCACAATAACATCAATAAACCTTATAAAAAATGTTTTTATCCTTTATTATAAATCTTTAGAAGACTGCAATAAATGCAGGTCAACCTTATTGGCGAGAGTAGTTTTTATTTTGTGAACGCAGAAAACCATCAGTGGTTTTCGCGCTGGGCTTGGGTGGTAAACAGTATTGCATAAAACAAACGCGATTGTATCAAACTAAGACACATCACAGACGGCGGTAAAGAATAAACCACTCATTTTGCGCTTTTTTGGGCGTTCGGTCGTAGATTGTTTTGGGAGCACGAAACTGATCGTTGGCCGTCGGATCTAGAAAGAGCAAGCAAACGGTCAGGATGCGATTTGAAAGTTGTGGTCAAAATAAGGATGGGATTGTGCGGCTTTATATGTGCAGCAATGAAAAACCTTTGCAACATATGTATTTATATCCAAGGTTTTATATCAAAGTGTAAATTCTTATATGTGGGGTAAAGGGTAAAACGAGCGGTGATATCAAAGGTTTATATACAAGGTGAAAATGTGCATGAGGCGGGTTGATTAATCAGGAGTAACTTATGTAAAGTGGGTGCTTTACATATGGGTAATAAGAAATAAACCATAGTTTTATGGTGATTAAAACTTAGGTTTAAAAATGGTGATGTGGGAAAGATTTACAATTGTATTGCAAAGGCATAAGGGTGCCGAAATTCATATTTACATATTATTCATTATATTATATAGTTTTTAAACCTGTTGAATGGTTTAATAAACCATAGGGGTTGGGATATTCACATATGGTTAGTTTTATGCCAAAGGGGGTGTAATTGGGGGTTTTTATTTAAACATGTGGGTAATTAACTTTGGCAAAAAGCTTATATTAGTCGGTTTTTTGGGAATTTTAAATACAAGGAGTTATATTAATAGGATAAGGTATCTTTATAAGGAATTAATAATTAAGTTAGAAGTTAATATGACATAGGACAATGAAAAACACCAAAATATATTCATATAACTAAGTAAAGTGATAATGTGAAAAGTAAAACTTTATCATTTATAACTTGATCACTTTCTCTTAGAATATAAAATTTTTTGGAGGGTTTTTATGTTTTTGTAAATGAAGGAAATGTAGGTTTTAACCCTGAACGGAAATCATCTACACACGAATCTTATAAAAAAAATAAACAATAGCGAGAGCATAAACCATAAAACAGATAAACACAGAGATTTTCCCCTAGATCCCAAATCGAGACAACCAGCTTTATTTTTCATTATATTCCTTTTAGTGTTACAACACATATATATACATGCCGAAGCATACATGAACCCTAATCCATTAACCTTGGATTAGAACATAACCATAGTTCCCTTGACTGGATCTACAAAAATACCAGGGGCCGAAAACCATCGTACCCCAAAACCATGTGTAAAACCATGCACAAAACCATGGGTGCAGACTACCCACCGGAAATTAAGGACCAAAGGGCACATGCTTAGTCATGGAAATAATATAACACATACCCAACAGGAATTAATCAAAATGGATTTTTATTTTTCATTAAGTAAAATTTCTTTACTTAAGAATTTTGAAATGGATGAATGTAGGGTAAAATGATGACAATTAGGGATTAACATATGAATTCAACACTTTTAACTTAACAGTCATTAAGCCTTGGGTCTGGTCCCAACAGAAGTCAGAGAAATGCTCTGAGCCTCTTTGACTGAAATTCTAGAATGTAGAATAACTATAGGGAAGGGAAATTAGTGATTTTCGCCATGGTGAAAAGTATTTACATGATTCTCCCACTTCTTTCTACCTACCCAACTTTTAATCTAACATTTTTTCTTCCATTTTGTAGGTGCATTTGAGCTAGCAACCTTGAACATTTTATTCTTTTGAAAGGAATAAAAAATATCTAAATCTACCTTATATCATCCGAGGGCTCAGTTGCTCCTCTTTATTCTCTACCTATCTAATAATTAGTCAGGATTAAATTGTTTGACTAATCTTTATTCACTGTTCTACAACAATAAATTGAAACATGACAAGTCAAGATTAAGTAGTTCAACTCATCATGGATTATGGCATTTATCGACACTCTGCCATAATCAACAGTAACAAAGTAAAAAGTAGTGGCATTTGGTCTTGCACACTTTCATGTTTTATTTCTTTTCTTTTGGGGTATATTATTTTTTCTAAGTCCTTTGATTTTTCTTTTATGACTTTACCCTCTTTTTGCTTTTCTATTTTTATTTTTTTTATTTTTTAAAAAATATGGGAAAAAACTTGTAGAGAGAAAAGTATGTACATATTTACAAAACTATCATAAGTCAATTCCAAATTATGAATTCTATACTTATAGGACCCTAACAACAGCTTCACATGGGGATGGCATTTCCTGGTGAAATGTCAAGAACTCTAAGATCAGTAACCTTCCAATTTGACCATGATGATTTTGTAACTGTCTTCTGATTTCTACAAAAACTCATGCTTATGAAATTTTACCCTCCAAATCTTAGGGCCTTCACTCTGGGCTTCAACTTTGGAAAGAAAACATCCAATCCAATCTACAAACTTCAATGGATATTTACAATGATATAAAAGGAAATTAGGACTAAGAATTAGTTAACTCAGAAGAATAGTAATGTTTGAGCATTCTACCATTAATTGGTCCTTCTGGAATGTCTGTTCCATCCAATTTTTTGATAAAAAATGCATTGTTACCTCTGTACCCATAAATGATATAAGGACCTTTCCATAGAAATTCAATCTTTCCATGTTTTCCTTTTTCTTCTCTCCTGGAATCCCATTTTAACACTTTATCTCCTATGGAAAAATCATCTTCTTTATTTCTTTTGTCAAATATTTTCTTGATTTTCTCTTGAATGACTTGAGATTTTTCATATACTTCTTCCCTTGTCTGTTTAAGATGAATAGTTTGATTTATCCTTCTCTATATGTCATTGAGTTATACCTGTGATTCTTGGATAATTTTCATAACTGGGACACCTAAAGATGATGGGAAAATTGCATCCATCCCATATACAATCTGGTAAGGAGATGTTCCAATTGACTTCTTGTTAGTAAGTCTATCTACCCATCAGGCATAGACTAACTTTTTATTCCAAGTTTTCTTATTTTCTTCAAGTAGTTTTTTGATGATACTCACAAGGTTTTTATTGGAAGATTCAGCTAGGCCATTACCCCGAGGGTAATAAGCAGTAAAGTGGCATAGGTTAATATGATACTTGTGGCAAAAGGTAATCATTTTCTTAGATTTAAATGTAGCTGCATTATCAGTAATAATTTTCTGCGGGCATCCAAATCTAGATAAAATGTAGTTTTCTAGGAAAGATATAATGACTGAGTCAGTGGCTTGTCTGGTTGGGATGGCTTCAATCCACTTGGTGAAATAATCTGTGGCAGTCAATATCCATTTGTGTTGGCCAGAGGATGGAGGGTGAATTTCTCCAATGAAGTCTAAACCCCATTTTTGAAAAGGCATCTCAGTAGAAATAGGTTTGAGTGGTAAAGGTAACAACTTCCTTTTTCCTTCGAAAATCTGATATTTGTGAAATGAAGTAACAAATTTTTTCACATCAGCAAGTAAGGAAGGCCAGTAGAAACCAGCTCTAAGAATCTCATCTATTGTACTTTTCTAGTACAAGTGTCCTCCACAATCACTTGCATGAAAATCTCCAAGAATTTTGTCAGCTTCTGATTTTAGTAAACAATTCAATAAAATCCCACTTTGGTCTTTCCAATAAAGCATTTTATCTAGAATACAATATCTCATTGCTTTAAGTTTGATGAATCTATCTTTTGTTCTAGTTAATCCAGGAGGAGCTTGTAGATTTTTAAGTACAAAAATAATATCTGAGTACCATGGTGAGTCTAGATAGGCTTCACTGATCAATGGAGTCGCCATCTCTTCCTGGTCATCAATCTAGGCAATAAATTTATATCCAAAGCATTACAATTGGATTCAGCCATAAGTCCATCTAAACCTCGTCCTTTTATGAGCTTGGTTGGTTTAATCTCTATGTCATATTCAAGGATAGTGGCATTCCACTTTCCTCTTCTTCCATCTGGCCCATCCTGTGTTAAAATATATTTGACTACAGAATTAGGGACATAGGAAATAATGTGGAAGTAAAGAATATACACTCTGAAATATTTATGGCTTTAACCAAATCTAAATTTTTTTTTTCAATTATGTTATATCTCAAAGGTGCACTCTAAGGGTTTTACTGAAAAATGTCATAGGCTGTTCAAAACCTTGGTCATTTTTCTGCAGTAGAACTATAGCTATGGTATGTTCTAAGCCAAATGAAAAGATTATAAAATATTTCTTGAAGTCTGGACTGATTAGGACTGGTTATTTTGTCAAAGTATGTTTAATGGATTCGAATGACTCTTTTGCTTCAACTTTCCATTTTAAAACAGGGTCCTTTTTTGACATGTTATTCAGTTCTTTGATGATTTCTACTAGATTAGAAATAAGTCTTCTTAAAAAGTTAATTTTACCTAAAAATTCTTGTAACTCTTTGATGTTCCTAGGTGGGTGAATTTGCATTATGGCTTCTATTCTTGTTGGATCTATCCTAATACCTTCCTTTTAAATTATGTGTCCAAGTAATTTTCCTTCTTCTAGTCCAAAAAGAGTTTTCTTTGGATTTAATGATATACCAAATTTTCTACACTTAATGAAAACTTGTCTCAAATGATCCAAATGGTAATTATTTGTCTTAGAAAAAACAGTAATATAATCTAAATAAATAACCAGAAATTAATGGATTTCCTTAGCAAATTTTATATCCATAGCCCTCTGAAAGGTAGCTCCAACATTCATCAAACCAAAAGGCATTTTCGCATACATGAAAGTGCCCCATGGAGTGGTAAAAGTTGTTTTAGGTTGGTCTTCTTTTTGAACAAGTATCTAGTTATATCCTGAAAAGCCATCTAATAAATATATCCTAGAAGAACCTACTACCCTTTGTAAAATATGATCCATTTTGGGTAAAGGGTAATTGTCCTTTAAAGACACCTTATTAAGATTCCTGAAATATACACATAATCTAATTTCACCAGTTTTCTTTCTTGTAGGTACTAAGTTAGAAACCCAATCAGAATATCTAATTGGTGCATTTATTTGGCTATCATACATGCATTTAAATTCTTTTTCAATCAAAGGTAATAGGATAGGATTGATCCTCCTCAATTTTTTCCTAAATGGTTTCTAATTATGTTTTATAGGAATATTATGTTGAATTATGCTTGTATCATATGCTTTTAAATCTTCATAAACCCATGCAAAAACATCTTGGTATTCCTTTAAAAGTTCAATGTATTCTTCTTTTTCTTGAGGGGGTAAAATTTTTGACAATTTGATCATTTTTTGTTTTGTGTCTGTCCCAATGTTACATTCTTCAATTTCAAACTTGACTGGTTCGATTTTAGGCTTTTTGGGCACATTATTGGAATCAAACAAGTCCTCCAAAGGAGTTAAACCCTTAGGTAAAAAATATCCTTCAAATCTAGCATTTCAATTTAATCTTCACTTATTTCCTCTATATCTACTTTCTCTGAGTTATCTATATCAGATTGAGTAAATACAATGGGTTTAGTAATTCTATGTGCATATATGTTATTTATTTCACAATTAACATCTAAATCTATTTTAAACTCTGAATCTAAATTACCATATGTGTCTATCATACAATTTTGAAATTCATCCTCACTATTCAAAAAATGGTAAATTTGTTCATCTTCAGAGAAAATCTGCCAGTATTTGACATTATTAGGGAAAATGGGTATATATTTAACTTCAGCAGTATATCTATGTGTTGGTTGAAAAGGTAAGTTACATGTGCTAGCAAAATTTGCTAGGAAATGTGCTTGCAAATTTTGATTTCTAGGAATAGTAGCAAACTTAAATTCTAGTAAATCATCACATAAATCAACTGCTGCATCTCTATATCTAGCTAATCTAGGATTATGAGTAGAATATTCTCCATTTACTTGTTTAATAATTAACTCCGAATCTCCCATAATTAAAATTCTATGACCTCGTAAATTTCTGATGATTTGAAAGCCTAAGATAAGTGCCTCATACTTTGCCATGTTGTTGGTACATTTAAATTTGATTCTAAAGGCATGTCCTTCCGAATGACTGGTTTCAATGTTGGTGATCCACACTCCAGCTTCTGCTCTTGACTTTTTCACTAAGCCATCAAAGTATAAGTGCCAAAGGGCTTGATGAAAATTATTATCATTTGTTGGTTTAGGCTTTGTGTCAATTAATTCATTTTGGATCTCATTATTATCAGAGTTACATAAAATGAAAGAATCAAGATCAGTTGGTGTTGAGTAAATTGGGTAATTTATTGATCTCTCAGCACTGCTAACCATGTATTTCATTAAATTTTCTCTATAAATTTTCCTAGGTTGTCCAAACACTGTTATAGTGGCATAGCTCATGTCTAATTGTAGAGATCCCTGCATCTTAGCTCCCCATGAGCGAGAAAGAAGCATACCATACTTTGGTGGGATATTAGCTACTACAATATCCATGACCATACTTTTACCAGGATAATGAACCAAATTGACACATAAGTATTTTATCAATCCTATGCATTTGACCTTGCTTGAATCAAAAGAGAATAAATCTTTATAAGGCCTTGTTATTTCTAGATTCAAATTTTCCATAATAGCTTTTGGCATTAAGTTGTGGGAAGTGCCTGAATTTAATATTGCATTATGTAAAATCTGATCATGAATAGTAAGACTAATATAGAAGGGAGGAACTAGTCCATCTGAATGCTTACCATTTACATCAGGCAAAAAATTAATTCACGTTGATCATCATTTAAATTAATAGAATCTTCACCAACATTCATATTAAAAGTTTCAGTAATTGTTGATTTATACACATCATTATTTACCAATTATGTCAAAGGAATTGGTATCTTTAACTTTGCTATTTCAATTTGAATATAAAATGCTAGTTGAGACTTACCAATTTGAATAAGTTCATCTTTTGTGACAGTTATCTGAGTAGGTTTTTCAAGCATTTCAGTAGTTGTACTTTTATCTTGAGTTGTTCTTTTATTTTCAGTCTGAGTTTCTTGACTCTTGTTGTATTTAGCTCTCTTTTCAGTGACAAATTCAGGGGCAGCAAGAGTTTTTTTAGATTTTGAATTTTCAGCAAAAGCTTTAGTGTTTACAGTTTTGGGATTTGCTAATTTAGAATCAGCAGGATTCTTCTTTGGATCAAAAATTGTTAATTTCATTGAATTGGGGGCTTTGGTAATGTTGAGATTTTAGGCATTATTGGAGGATTGGGCCACTTCTTCAGTGATATCAACAATTTTCGGACTCTGTGACTTTTTGGGACTGAGAGGATTGGAATTTTTCTTGTTTTCCCTAAGGAGAATTTGCAAAATATTTGTTTTTTTTGCTTCCACATTCTTTTTAGTTTGATTTTGATAGTTGTTTTTTGTAGAAGTTTCATTGTTTTTTTATGTTTCTAAGGTTATACTGACTGTAAATTTCATTAATGGCGAAGTCATAACCTTGTTTGAAATCAAAGGATTCATTAGATTCTACTTTGAGTTGTTGAAGCTCAAAAAGTTCTTGATCCTCTTGAGTGAGGAAAATGGTGTTTTCTTCATCTATCCCTATTAATATATTGATGTCATCCTCATCTTCATCATTGTTTTGAGAACTTTCAGCATAGTTGTCTTGGAATGGGGGCCTAATGTTTTGATCTGGAGAGCCTTTTTTACCTTTTCCAAGATTATTATTTTTTATGAAGTTGGGATTTCTAATTTTAGGCTGGTTATCCCAATGTGGTTTTCTCTCAATATTGTCTAATATTTTAACCACCCTTTCTAATTTTTTAGCAAAAATGTCAAATTTACCATCTGAGTTTGATGTTTCATCTTTGATTGTGACTCTCCTTTCATTCCTAAGTCTGGCCTTCTTAGCTAGAATATTTATTTCTACACCAACAACATCTAATTGCATCTGTTCTAATGTTTTAGCATTCCTTTCTCTTAGTTGGTAAGCCATATCTGGATCAAATCCATCAGGAAATTTAAGAAGTACTGAATAGGGTGTAGGTTTAAGATCAATAGGAATGGAATTATAAACACTGTTATACCTGGTGCAGTAATCGTGAGCAGACTCATTAGGAGCCCTTTTTAAGGCATCAAATTCAGATAAGATTTGCAAGGGGTTATTTTTCTTTTCCCATTTATTTAAGAATGCTCTATGGAATGCAGCTAAATTAGCTATACTACTAGAAACTAAATTTTTAAACCATTTCTTAACCTCTCCTCTTAAAGTTTGAGCAAACAACCTCATTTGAACATTTGATTCATCTATTTCATAGATTTCACAATAATCTATTATTCTTGTAACATGTTTTTGAGCAGTGTATTGTGATTGGCCATCAAACAATGGTATATGTTTCTGATAATATTGGGGCATATCATGGAGGTTTTGGGGAAAAACAAGAGGAGCATACCTAGTAGCCATGGCTTGAAATTTTGTTGAACTAGGAGGTATAACAGTAATGATAGGAGCAGTGCTGGTTATGATAGCTGACGAGATGAAAGTTGTGCTTGATGAGCCTAGAAAAGATGTTGGTATATATATGGAACTATTTGGAAATAAGGATGTAGTGCTTATAAAACTAGTGGATGTAGTGGATTGAGTGAAAGAGGGAAATAATATCCTAGGCTACAAAGGCAACTCAGGAATAAATTTTTCTGTGGATGAACTTGTAGTGGAATCTAAAAATGAAGTGACGGCATACAAGGTTGAATTTGCTGCTGGAATTATTGTTGTGTGCAATTGAGAAACTGGAGGGATAATTTAATAGCTTCATCAATGTCTTGAATCCTTGTAAAATTAATCCTTTCTATTTGACTTTGAGTTTCAGATTTATCTGATTTTATTTTTGTTGAAATAATATTCTTTTTTTCTTTCAAGAAAGAAGTAAAAACAGGATCTATTACAATATCTTTTAAATCAGGTTCAGATTTAACTTTAAACAATGATTGTTCAAACTTGAAATAAAAATCAATATCAGATAAGCTTACTAATTCTTTGGGTAAATAATTACCTTTTCTTAAGGACACTTCAGCTTCTAAATTAACAATTTGTTTTTTCTTTTTACTTTTTTCCAATCTGTTTTGGGTTATCTACTATAACAACAGGCTTAGGATCTAGTTTAGACCTAGTATAGTAGGTTTTCCTAGAAGCCAGAATGAATATTTATGAATACCCACAACCCTTTCAAAATAGCCTTAAAGTAAAAAGATAGATTAAAAATCTCCCTTTAAGACTAATTTTAAAAAATTGGAGATTGGTTATATCACCAATATGGTCGCAGGTATGTTATCACCCTAGTAATTTCTAAATATTGTGGGCTTTTGGATTTTTTCAGTTTTAAGAAAACTAGGGGTAACTACAAACCTACTTTGGAAATTTAGGATCTAGCCTTCCTAAATTTCAGAGAGGGATCTCTCTTTATGATTTAACTTTTTTTTTTGTTTTACGTTTTAGGCAAGTTATGATAGTTCAATTTGGTTTTGGTTTTTAAATGCTTGGTGGAAAATAATATTACTTGAAGACAAATTAAAGAGGGATCTACTAGTCCATTGGGCTATGGAGTCAAAGTCTAGCAAGCAGAACTAGAAGGTAGGGCCAAGAGGATGCTAATGTATTCAGGGCAAGGTAGATAACCCTCATAGATTTGGATAGATTGTTTTGATGAAATGGCTTGCTTCGGAATAAAGGGAAATGAACGATCTTTTGATCCGGAAAAAGAGGAAGGAAGAAGAATTCAAACGGGACTAGGAAAACTTAAGAATTCCTAAATCCAGAAATCAGCAGAAAACATTTAAATGATTAAGTAGTTAAGATAGGGAGTTCTTACACTAGTCCTAAAATAATTCTCCTAATTAATCATTAAGATTGAACAACATATATGAAATTCTATGTAACATAGAATGGAAACAATGACAAGATAGGTGCACTTTACTCTTCAAATTATTGCATGAATCTTGAATTATGAAGTCCAATTGGCTATTTTCCATACCGTTTCTTTGAAATCAACACATGTGAGCCTCCAATGTACCATCAAAATGTCTATAATGTTCTTAGAAATTTTATTCCACACTAAACACTTCATAAACTGAAGTATTTATACAAATGTTTATTACAAAATATCCTAGAGAGATCTAGGAATAACTCTAAGAAAATAAAAATATCTTTACACATTAAGAGGGATAGATGTTTAACAACCTTATCAAGTTGTCCTCTTATCTAGAAAAAATAGAGCTAATCTTATCAAACAAAATTGTTTATTGGATAGTTTTCCATGCTTGTTGGCATATTACAAAATATATTTTCGGAAGATGTATTCACTGATAATCTTTCCACTTATACTCTTTGACCTTGTGCTTTATCTCTGATACTCTTTCACGTTGTTTATTAATCATTTCACTGCTGTAAAAAAAGGAAATTACAGCAGTCAAAATCAGCTAACTATGTTTATTCTCCCTGATACACTTTGACTCTGGCCTTTCACCCTGATACTCTTTAACCTGATATTTTGACTTCAAACTATTGTAAAAAGAGATTTTTCAGCAGTAAAAATTAAAATCAAATGTTGTTTTATTTGTTTCTATTTCAAACTGACTATTTCATCTGCACTCTTTTCACTGTCTGCTTCTTTGCTTCTATAATAAATCTGTGAAAGTATGCCATTGTTCAGCATCTGGTATCTTTACACTCTTGAGTTTTCTGTGATTCTCATCTACGTCAGTGTACTTAGAAAAATTTAGCTTAATTATAGACAAATGTTTGATTTCATTCTGAAGGAAGAACAAATCTTCAATGTATTGAAGAACAACTTTCCCTTTTGGAGATCGTTGTGGCAACTGTTTGTTGGCAATATGATGCAGAGTGCTGTCCTTGATGGCAACCCACTGAATGAAGATGAAGACATGAGACAGTTGACATGTGTTGTCCTTGATGACAAACCACCTGATGAAGTTTGTCTTGACCTGATGGACTTGGTAAAGGATGTAAATCTGATATGAAATGATGTTTGTTAGCAATATGATGCTGAGTGTTGTCCTTGAATGACAACCCACTTGATGAAGATGATGACAACTTACTTGATGAAGTTGTGCTTGATAGAATATGTCTTGATGAACTAAATATGATGTATCTACAGTGAGTACAGAAGGCAATGAAGAAAGGAATTCAGCATGTGCTAAATCTATGGTGAAAAGAGTATGTCTCAAGGCATACGCGGATCTGTCTAGGAGAAGTCGCGTATGCGTGCGGGAAACAACGTTCCAAATCACGTATGGGAAAAAGCGCTCATAAAGTGCAAAACCAAGGGTAACCACCGTGGTATTGACCCATTGGATTGGGTAATGATTCGTCTAAATGACCCCGTCCAGGAATACCATCGGAAGTAATGTGGTTTTGGCCCTTGGTATTGAAAAAGGGTAAACATATATAAGGAGAAGAAATTCATTGTGCAAATGATGAGAGTGGGTGCAAGATGTCTGAGCTTGAATGAATACTTCTCTCTGAAGGATATATGAATGGAAAGGATTATAGTTGAATGATAGATCCGAATGTATGATGCACCAATGATGAAGAAGGGGATCTAGATCTAAAATGTACTTATATTTGCTAGATCTGTTTATGAAATGATTAGATCTGTGATGAGGCGAACATCTGTCTGAGGTAAAGGGTAAAATCTGAAGTGATGTATCTGTTGTGAAGAATTGCAATGACATAAAAGTCTGAAGATCCATACGCTAGTTCGCCGAAGAGGAAGTGCGTATATACGCGGCTTCGCTAAAGAGAAAGCGCGTATGCGCAATAAAATTAGCTCTGTAATATGTACAGAAGTATACGCTGGTTTATGTGAACGGAAGCGCGTATATACGCGACATCAGAGAAAGGAAAGCGCGTATGCAAACTAGGGTTTGCTGAAGTCTGTGGTAAGAAATTTCTGATCTGTTCTGCTGGTTTACTGATATCTGTCAGTGAGTTATATGTATCTGTTTCATGGTTGACTATGCTTAAAAGTATGGAGTGGGTCCAGTCTGAAAATATGATGAAACGTGGCCTGCAAGTGGTGTCCTAAAGGATGCTTTGGATCTAGTGTGAAAATTGATGAAACGGGGTCCATAGAGGTGTTGAGGGTTGTAACCTTCAGTCAGGGGGTTGTAGCTCCCTTCCAGGTGAGGCTGGTAAACGAGACCAGGGGGTCGTAGTTACCTTCCAGGAGAGGCTGGTAAACGAGTCAGGGGGTTGGAGCTCCCTTCCAGGAGAGGCTGGTAAACTAGCACAGGTGGGTGCTTGCGTGCTGGTAGGAGTCTGCACCAGCACATATGTTGTAAGATTTTTTCTCTATAATAAAATATTGAAGGCTGAGCAACTGCAGCGGTGGTTTTCTCCCGACTTGGGTTTCCACCTAAAAATCCTGGTGTTCATGTGTGATGCTTTGTGTGATGGTTTATTCTGTTGTTACTACACATGTTTACTGTTAACTTAACATCATATGAATGAATATTGCAAAGAACTAAGTTAATAAATATCTGCATATTTAGATCTCTGCTAATACGCGAGTTGTATGAAGGATATCCGCGTGTATACGCGAGTTTAATAAAGGAAAGTAGCGTATGGGTTTTAGAGAGTGAAAAAAGTATAAATTTTTGAATATGCAGTAAATACTGATTCACCCCCCCCTCTCAGTATTTTTCCCAACAATTGGTATCGGAGCAGGTTCTTCTGCTGAAGCTTGATCGCTTGAAGGAGATCCGTCGCAATGGGAAGTCATGAAGGAGTAATGTCTATAAAGCCACCTCTATTCAATGGAAGCAATCTGATATTCTGGAAGGTACGAACAAAAGCATATCTGCAAAGTCTTGGTGCGGATGTATGGGCAATCGTGGAAGAAGGTTATCAATACCCGGCAAGTATTCCTACTGATGTTGCTGAAAGAAAGAAGTATGAAATCAATGCCAAAGCAGTGAATGTCTTATTAGGAAGCATGTCTGAATCAGAATTTGCTAAAGTGATGCAGCTACATTCGGCAAAAGAAATATGGGACAAAATAATTCTAAGCTATGAAGGAGACACAAAGGTAAAAAGTGCAAAACTCCAAACTCTTAGAATTGAATATGAAAATTTGAAGATGCATAGTGATGAGAGTATTGGCCATTTCTTCTTACGTCTGGATGATATTGTAAATCGAATGAGAAATTTGGGTGAAACCATAACTGATACTACTTTGGTGGAAAAAGTCTTAAGATCCTTGACTTCAAAATTTGACTCTAAAGTTTCGGCTATTGAAGAAAGGCAAGATCTGCAAACTCTTACTATTGTTCAATTACATGGTATCCTGACTGCTTTTGAAATGAGACAAGGAGGTCCTTCTCAAATCAGAGAAGTTGCTTTTAAGGTATCTGCAAGAGGAAAAGAAAAGGAAGTTGTCAAAGAATCCAGCTATATATCCGATGAAGAAGAAGCAAATTTCGTGAGAAAACTCCAACTAGGAACTGGAAGATTCAAAGGTAAGCTTCCTTTCAAATGTTTTGAGTGTGGAAAAGTTGTTCACTATGCTGCTAAATTTCCTTATAGAGAAAAACATGGTAAAGGGAAACAATTTGAAAAGAGGAAGAGTTATTATGCATATGAAGATGATGATGAAGTGTCCAGTGAAGATGAAGAAGATTCTGACCATGATCTGAAAGTACTCATGGCAAAGAAGCAAAAGAAGAAGGCTACTCGAAAAAAAAAGATATCTCAGAAAACTTGTATAGCAGAAATTGAAGAAGATGAATCAGATAGTGATTGGGGGTCCTTGTAATACTCTTCTTTGTGCAAACAATAGTGAAGATAGTGAAAGTAAAGTGGTGGATCTAGAAGAAGCTATCAAGATCAAAGTTGAAGAACAACAAAAGGAAATTGATAAGAAAGATTCTATCTACAAAGAGATGATCTCTCAAATGAAAGAACAAATAGAAATGTTGAATGGACAGGTGGACAAATATCAAAGGTTTCATACTTATGCATCCAATCGAATTAAAGAACTAGAAGCAGAAATCAACGATCTAAATGCAGATCTCGAAAAATCAAGCAAGAAGAATGAAGGACTTGAAGCTGCAATCATATCTCTGCAAGCAGATCTTGAAGCATCAAGTAAGAAGAATGAGGAACCTCTACAATCATTTGAAAAGGAAGGCCTTGAAGCAGAAATCATCTCTCTCAAAGAAGATCTGGAAAAATCAAATAAGAAGAATGAAGAGCTGCAACAAACATGTGGAGAAAACGAAAATTGGTTGAAAGAAGAGATTCTAAATCTGAAGGATCAAGTAGAAGATGGAAGAAGGAAAGAAGAAAGCATGACGAAGCAATGTCAAGCCTTGGAGGTTGAGGTAAACATTCTCAAAGGTAAATTAGAAGAAAAGGTTAAGCTTTTGAGGTTTCAAGATAGTACTAACATTTTGGACAATATTCTGAGTAATCAAAGGTCCCCTGCTATCAAACTTGGTCTTGGTTTCCATGAAACTGTTAAAGGAGAATCTAGCTCACAAGGAAGTGCTAAAAATTCAGAGGATGTCAATGCAAAACCTGAAGTGTTGAAAGAAACAAAAGGTCAACCAACAATGATGAAATCTCTAAGGAAATCATTCAATAATGTTGAATGCTTTAAATGTCATAATCATGGACATGTTGCAGCAAATTGCAGGAGCAGATCATTTCAGCCTCAAACAAAGTTCCTACATAGAAAGGTACTCTGGTTTCTTCAAGGGATATTGATTTTCATGTAACAAGTATGGACACAAAGCAGGTGATTGTAAAAGGAGGAAGAATAGAAATACTCATTATGATTCTTATGTTTATTTCTCTGGCCACATGAGATGTTATGCTTGTAACAAGTATGGACATGTAGAAAAAGAATGCGGGATGAACAGATCTGGGAAAGTGGACAATTTTCAGCACACAGTTGGAAAGCTCAAGCAAATTTGGAAAAAGAAGGAGGACCGATCAGAAACGTAGGGTACGGCCTGCGTAGTCATAAAGCCTTACCGAGCTTACTTCTCTGATTGACTGCAGGAATGATGTGGGATACATTATGAGATTTAGTAATGTATCGTCACAGGGGGAGCAATGTATGATGTCTCTCATGATTTATTTGATTATTCTGGTTATATGTATTTCTGACAGAGCATCTGATATGAAGAAGACGGGTACATGAAGTACAAGTTCAGGGGGAGATGAAGGAATGTGAAAAATTTCTATGCTTCACTTTCCATACGTGGGTTCTATTAACAAAAGTCGCGTATACACGCGAGTTCTAGTAGACACAGTCGCATATGCATTGATGATAAGAGAATTTATATGATAGCTGAAGATCTGGAGCAGAGGTTCAGGGGGAGCATCAGTCTGACTGTTAATAACTGTATTATTGACTCAATATCAGCTTAGTTTCTCAATTCTAAAAAATGATGATATGATACATGGTTTCTTATGTTGAAGATTATGGATGAGTCCTGTTTGCTTTTTGATGAAGAGTATTCATTGTTGAGATGAAAGTCTTATAATTCGGAGATAAGGGCAGTTCATGCAGAGATTGTTGCTGATGACTTACTGATGAACGTATTCAGGTTGCACAAGTTAAGAAGGAGCACTGGTTCAGGGGGAGCAGCAGGTTGAATACTAATGATTGCATTGTTGGCAATATGACTGCTTATTCTTTGGTTTTTGTGATACTCATTCTCAAATGATGATGACTTGGTACATGGTTTATTATGATGAGATTTTGAGCCCTGGTTGCTGATAAGTATCTTTTGTGCTCACACATGGATGAGTTGGATGTCGTTTGATTCAGAAATAAGAATATATCATGCAGATTTTGTTACTATGGTTGAGATATTTTGCCTACATATGTTACTTCATGTTAAATCTTGAAGATCTTGATGATATTGGACCACATGGATGATTGCTTGACACATATTTGAAGACGTTGTTCTGGTATGATAGTCTCTCTTGGAAAGATTGTATTGATGCTGCAAAGAATCTGAAGGATTGGTTACTAATGTGCTTATGCTACAACCGTTGGATGACGCTTGAAGACACAACTACATTGTTCTATCTATCTGTAGTCCAGGGAAGCATTCAAATATCCCAGAAAGAAGCTGAACACTATTTTTTTCTCACAAGAGGATCATATCTGGTTAAAATATAGAAGATGGTATTGGATACACGGGTTTCCTGAAACACAGTCGCGTATATACGCGAGTTCATGCACATAAAACCACGTATGTCTGGTTGTTGACATTTTTGTTTGGGGTCAGCTTTCTTCAGCACAGCTGCAATGCTGTTTGATATCTCTGATATTGTTTGGTACCTCTGGTGGTGTTCCAGTTCTCATAACTCTATTTCTAATGTTTTGATAAAGATGCCTTGATGATTTGTTGGTGAAAGTGTTTAGGATGCACAAACTAAGGGGGAGCCTTAGTCATATGGAAAGGATGCTTGGATGCACAGTTTCAGGGGGAGCATTAGCTTTGCTAAGTATAATGCATTGTTGGCATTATGATGATTCTGAAATATGTTCTTTGAAGTCTTTCTGGTATTGGTCATATATGGTCATATGTGTAATTTGATGAAAAGGTCTTGTTGAGACCCATGATGAAAATTGTAATATTCAGTCATGTAAGGACTTGATAAATTTGTAAACCCGCTTGGTTGGGTAGCTGAGTCAAATTTTGTGAACCCACTTGGTTGGGTAGCTGAGTCAAATTTGTAAACCCACTTGGTTGGGTAGTTGATTCTCATATGTAAATCCACTTGGATGGATCTTTGATGTAAGTATGAGTCATGTACTTCATTGGAAAATATGTTTGAAGATTCAGCATGAACTCAGGGGGAGGTTGGTCACTTCAGTATATATCAGATCTGCAGAACGCTTCTTCCACATGAGGAGAAAAGGGGGAGAGTATGTTGGTTGTTTATCCGCCCTTTGCCCTTGATGTCAAAGGGGGAGAGTGACATGGTGTTTGAATGAAGAGAAAAAATGGTGTCAAAAATGGAGAGAGTGACATGGTGTCATTGTATTCTTAATGTACCTATCTGTTGTGGTAACCAAACACCATCGTGGTTGCCATCAAGTCCAAAGGGGGAGATTGTTGGCAATATGATGCAGAGTGTTGTCCTTGATGGCAACCCACTTAATGAAGATGAAGACATGATATTGTTGGCATGTGTTGTCCTTGATGGCAATCCACCTGATGAAGTTATTCTTGACTTGATGGACTTGGTAAATGATGTAAATCTGATGTGATATGATGTTTGTTGGCAATATGATGCAGAGTGTTGTCCTTGATGGCAACCCACTTGATAGAGTGTTGTCCTTGAATGGCAACCCACTTGATGAAGATGATGGAAACCTACTTGATGAACTTGTTAAATGATGTAAATCTGATGTATCTACAGAGAGTACAGAAGGTAATGAAGAAAGGAATTCAATATGTGCTAGATCTATGATGAAAAGAGTATGTCTCAAGGAATACGTGGTTTTGTCTAGGAGAAGTCGCGTATGCACGCGGGTAATAACGTGCCAAGTCGCGTATGGGAAAAAGCGCTCATAAAGTGCAAAACCAGGGGTAACCACCATGGTATTGACCCATTGTATTAGGTAATGATTCGTCTAAATGACCCCGTCCAGGAATACCATCGGAAGTAATGTGGTTTTGGCTCATGGTATTGAAAAAGGGTAAACCTATATAAGGAGAAGAAATTCATTGTGCAAATCATGTGTGTGGGTGCAAGATGTCTGAGCTTGAATGAATACTTCTCTCTGAAGTAGATCTGAATGGAAAGGGTTACACTTGAAGATAAATCTGAATGTATGATGCACCAATGATGAAGAAGGGGATCTAGATATGAAATGCACTTGTATCTACTAGATCTGCTTATGGAAGGCCTAGATCTGTGATGAAGCGAACATCTAGGCGAACATCTGTCTGAAGCAAAAGGGTAGATCTGAACTGAATATCTGATCTGATGAAGTATGCTGCTCTGTAATGATTGAAGATCTATACGCTACTTCGCCGCGGAGGAAGCGCGTATATACGCAGCTTCAGCGAAGAGAAAGCACGTATGCGCAATAAAATATACACTGAGGTATACGCTGGTTTGTGTGGACGGAAGCGCGTATATACGCGACATCAGTGAAGTAAAAGCACGTATGCAAACTAGGGTTTGCTGAAGCAAGGGGTATGAAATATCTGATCTGTTCTGCTGTGTTTCTGCTATCTGATCTGTGTTGATATGTATCTGTTGGTGATGTATGTTTATGCTTAAAAGTATGGAAAGGGTCCAGTCTGGAAATATGATGAAATGTGGCCTGCAAGTTGTGTTCTATTGAAGTTGTTGGATCCAGTGTGAAAATTGATGAAACGTGGTCCAAGGTGGTGCTGAGGGTTGTAGCCTTCAGTCAGGGGGTTGTAGCTCCCTTCCAGGTGAGGCTGGTAAACGAGATCGGGGGGTCGTAGCTCCCTTCCAGGAGAGGCTGGTAAACGAGTCAGGGGGTTGGAGCTCCCTTCCAGGAGAGGCTGGTAAACAAGCACAGGTGGGTGCCTGCGTGCTGGTCAAGTCTGCGCCAGCACATATGTTGTAAGATGTTTTCTCTATAATAAAATATTGAAGGCTGAGCAACTGCAGCGGTGGTTTTCTCCCGACTTGGGTTTCCACCTAAAATCCTGGTGTTCATGTGTGATGTTTTGTGTGATGGTTTATTCTGTTGTTACTACACATGTTTACTGCTAACTTAACATCAGATGAATGAATATTTCAAAGAACTAAGTTAATAAATATCTGCATATTTAGATCTCTGCTAATACGCGAGTTGTATGAAGGATATCCGCGTGTATACACGAGTTTACTAAAGGAAAGTAGCGTATGGGTTTTAGAGAGTGAAAAAGTAAAAAGTTTTGAATATGCAGTAAATACTAATTCACCCCCCCTCTCAGTATTTTTCCCAACACTGTTTATTCACCTGTTCTTTGGCATGGTCCCTTATCTTCTTATCATATTGATTTTGGTCCATCAATTTGTCATTGAATACATGGATGTCTGGGATGCATGCTTGTCTTAGCATAGTATACTTTGCTAAAAGCTTAGTAATGGAAAAATTCATAGCATCACATTTTTCTTTCAAGTTATTCATCAAAGTTCTCTTTGTCAATACCTTTTCGATTTGCAGTATAGTCTTTTTCCTCTCTTGTATCTTCAATTCCTCTAGCTCAGTCATGTTCTTACTGTTTAAGAAGGTAATTAGCTTCTGTGCTTGTGCTAGTTTGTCTACTAGTTCTTCTGTTGTTCTTTGTATTTCACCTTGAGCTGCAAGAAGGAGATCTCTTTGTTCATATATTATTTTAATTGATGACCATTGAAGATGTATCGCCTCAATTATGTTGGTCCATAAGTGATTTCTTATGTAAGAAATCTCTGTGGTGAAAATTAAATCCTTTTGAAGGATTTTGAGCTGCTCTTCAAGTCTTTTAGCTTTTTGTTCATAGTTATTGGCATTAATCAATGTTGTTTTATTGGATACCTCCATAATCTAAATCTGTTTCTTCAAACTGTTAATTTCATTGGTTTTCAATGTCATTTCTTCCATTGCTCTAACAATTTGTCCTGCATCATTTGTTTGTTGAACCTGTGATGTTGAGGAATCTGTTTGGGAAGTAGTAGATGATTGTACTAACACTGCAGTTTCCAGTGGCTCTTTGGGTGCTAACTTTTCTCCCAATGTAGAAGGAATAGTAGCTGTAATAATGGGTATAACTGTGGGAATGGTAGAAACATCAGTTTCCTTCACAGTTTCCTTTTCTTTCATCTTTATATCTAATTGAATTTCCATATCCTTAATTTGGGCAGTAAGCTTTATTATCAACTGCATCATATCTTCTTCCTCTTTATGTTCTTGAAGTATTTCCTTGCTCTGTGGGTGCTCATTTTGAGGAAGTTTTAATTGTTTTCTCAAAGAAAAAATATCATCATTTTTTTGTTTGATTAATATTTCAGCAGCTTGTATATTTGATGGATCAACTCCTATCTGTAGAATCAAATCTTCTAAGGCCTTGATCCTTAGATATTTTCCATATAAGGAGCCTTTATCAAGCTTCATATAATCTTGCAAGTTGATAATAGTATTTTGGAAATTGGTGACACTCATGGCCTTTGTCACCATAGTGGAATATAGCATCTCTGAACTATGTCGATGGAATTATATCTTATCCAAATCATGTACCTTTTTAGTATCTACTTCAAATTCCATATTTTTGTAATCAGCCACTATTTTTGGAGTTGAAGTAGTAGGCTATAAACAGGACATGATCATTTTATTTGAAGAATAACCAAATGTTGTAAGAAATCTATCCTAATTTCCTGGCTTCTGCTTGATAAATTGAGAACAGATCTCACTTTTAATCTCCTCATTCTCTATTTAATCTTCTTATATATGTCCTTAATATCCAAATATTTTTCTTATGTTGTTTGAGAAGAAGAAGTTTCCATGTTCACTTGTTTCTCAATCATTTGGGTCTCCTTTCCTTTGGATGTTGATTGTTCTCTTTCAATATCTGTCAAAGTCTCCTTGATTATTGTAGTGGCCTCATCATTATTGACCTCTGGTTCATCTTCAACTTCAATAATTTTTTCTTTTCCTATGGATAGAAATCTTAGTATTTTATTGTAGATGAGTTTGAACATGCTATTTGAGGTAGTTTCTACTGTATAGGATCCCTCAACTATGCTCCTTTTGTTTGAAGTCTCTGGCTATTTAGGAGTTACCACAGCAAGTGTGGTATTCTTTTTTCCTATTGGCTGTGTATTTAGAGTTACATCTACCAATATGTTTTCTACCCATTCTATTTGATTGGAAAAATTTTCAACATCAAGCTTTGGCTCATGTATAAAAGGAGGCAGCTTATTTTTAACACTTATACTGTTCAAAAGACCTTGTGGATCATAATTCCAAGGGAAAATCACTTAGAATTTCATCTCTGATAATCTCTTTTCTATTTCTTTCTCAACATCCCTATTATTTACTATGAATAGACCAATCTAATTTTTTAGTTTAAATTGTGTATTCTTTTTGGATGCCATGAAATGGATAGCATCAACATTCAACACCTGTCTCAAATACTCTAGAGCAAAAACTCTGATAGTCAAAAATTTAGGTAACTTATATGGAAGCAAATTGGATCCAAAGATTCTTAATTTAGTGTGCTTCTCATATAAGTATCAATCTCCCATTTTACATTCTTCTGATAGTTGTAATATTCTTTTCATCTCCTCATTTATCCTGGGATTTTCTCACTTATGAATTAAATTCATAGTTGTCCTAGTAAACAAATCTGTGAAATCTATATAGCTGTATTCATTTCCTTCTTTTCTCAACAACGATGTCCAAAAGACAATTGATAGAGGCTGACCCTCTACATTCATTTTGTGTAATGTTATAGGAAAGTGATCTACTTGTGAAAATAAGAAAAAATGGAATAAATAGGAAGAATACCTAAATACCCCTTCAGTGGGTAGCTTTGTCAACTGATGGTGTATGGAATCTAGGACTAATCTAGGACATAATACTGTTGGCATAGTTTTACCAGGTCCTGACTAGGGTGTGTTAAGGGGATTACATGCTTGGGTAGACTTGTATCCTAGAGAGGCATTTCTTCTTTGTCAAGGAACTTTTCATGACACCAGTTGTGTACTTATAATAGATTGAATTCCACTTGAGGGTCTACAATTTTTTAATCTACATCAACCAAGGGGATGACTTCTTTAGTGGACACTGGAGGTTGAAGAGGATTTACAGTCACAGAGGTCTTAGTAGTGATATCAGGAGTATACTTTGGGGTTTTTGCTGCTTTATTCCTATTAGTCATCAATATTTTTCACTTTTTTGTGATGACTATTTGTAACAGCCAAGTTTTCTAGCAGCTGATTTAAAAAATTGTCAAATTTTCCGGCTGGAAAACACCCATAAACGTTTTTTGCCCTCTTACCTTTCAATCCACCCATGACGAGGTAAAACCTCATTATCAAGTCCTATCTAGCCTCAGCCATACTAGTTTTCCCATCAACTCCAAATAAATAATCCAAATCTGTCCAAAAAGTCTCCCCTAAGTTAGGTAGTGGTGCTTTAGGAATTTCTCCCTTGGCAAACCACTCTAAAGCCAAAGAACCTCTAACTTCTATGGACCAGTCATCACAGACCTTCCCATTCTGCAAATAAAGTTGGTTACAGCCATAGGTCGTGCCACTAATACACCCTCAAGTCTCAGCAATACATGGACCATAAGTCAAACTGATTCTAGGTGTTTTTACAGTGTTTTAATGGATCTTTCAAGGACAGAGGCATACCAGCATCCCATAAGACAATATTTGGCTCCACATGAGAAGACAATTGCTTCTCAATGTGATCTTGAGCCTGGGATGTAGCTACAAAGTAGAGAGCTTTTCACTAAGCTCTTGAGATCACAGTCAAAACCTGAAAGGACAATGAAAGGAAAAAATAACACTGTCAAAAGGCTGATGATATGACATGACATAAAAACCTCCTTCATCTATAAGCAGAGGGTTTGAAGACTGAAGAACCTCCTTCATCTATAAGCAGAGGGCTAAAGGTAAAGTCTGTTTTTAAGTTTTTCCCTGTCTGTAAAGACAAACTTTGGTTACAATGAGACAGCAACTAAGGGTTCTCTGAAATAAAATGATGATTAAAGGTAGAGGAAAAGCAATGGACTTTAAAAATGATTTGCATAAGTTCACTATTATTTGAGTTACAATGTGAAGCTAACAGGTTCATCATCATTGAAGAAATATTATGAAAGCAGATAATCAAAAGAGTCAAAGTGTCTTGGTCCCAAAATGACCTCTTCCATCATGTACAAGGGAAACCACTAAGAGTGATGATTTCTTTTCAAAGGGTATTGCCCTTCCTATTCATAGATAAATTTCTTTCAAAATTACTCATCATACTGGACAGAAGGCGATTTGAGCTTAGTTTTCCCATAAGCGCATTGCAACTAAGCACCTATGTCCATAAATATGCAAGAAGGTTTATGGCATATGTTTCAGATTTTGAAAAAACTTTCAAAGCCCATAAGGCATGCCGCTATTACAAATAAATACATCTTCCTTATGAAAAGGGTAAAAGTGAGAGGAGGAGCTTAAAAAGCACCTAACTGTTTGGATCAGCCTCACAGTGAGCATTATCACCTTTAAAAGCAGCTAAAACAGGAAATATCAACCTAGTTTTAAGAGACAGGTCATCTCCTTGCAAATGGAAAAATATGCTTCATTAATCATTGGTGTATTGTTGAGTGGATTTTCCATGTTGAAAATGTCACTAAAGGGTCGGCAGTGGCAAAGTTTCCTTTTTCTAATATTAAAACACAGTGAAAGAGTTTGACCCTTGGATGTTGTTTATTACAAGAAGAAAAAGTCACATCTACCCAAAAATGGCTAGAAGGCATGCACAGCTTTTTCCGCCAAATGATATTTTAAAGTATGGGCCCCTTATAGCACATTTAAAATCACTTTGGTTTTCAAAAGAAGCAAGGCATTTTCAGACTTTTCTTTAAAAAAAAAATACCCTCAACAGTCAAGTGTGAAAGGGATTTTGACTTATTCGCATTCAAAGGGACAAAGGGACCGTTGCAAGCCCTTTCCAAATTCTCAAAGCATAAGGCAACGTTACCCTCTGCTGTTCACAAGATCGAAGAACGAGTGTTTGAGCAAAATTCACAAGTTTTCAAACTTTTTAGGCTGCGCGGCGTGCCTGTAGGTTTGTACGACGCACTCAAACAGAATTTTTCCAAAGGCTTGCACTACCGCGCGGTGCGCCTGTAGGCACCGATCACGTTGGCCCGACAGTGACCCGACAGATCTCCTTTGCACGGCGCTTTCCTTTACAAACGTGCCGCGCATTTGTTGATGGTTCAAGCACCTCCGAAATGTGTTGAAAATGGCCCAAAATAATCAAACAACGCCATCATCGTTTTCAAAGGTATTTTATGTGCCTCCTTGCTCTTTTCAAAACTGTTGAGTGGTGAAAAAAGGGATGAAATTCATAGTGTAAATCACAGTGTTGAGTTTTTTAAAGGAGAGGTGTTTTATGTTGGAAACTCGAAATTGTTGTGTTGTTGTTTGCCCAAGGTGAGCCTAGTAAAATTGGTGTGTTTCTATTGATGTAAAAATCCCAATAACTGCCCTCAAAACAATGATGAAAGGTAGAGGCACTGTTTAAAGGTAGAAAAAAAGTATTAGAACAAATGAACAGGGAGCCTAATTTCAACTACAATGATCATTACATGAGTGCTCTTTTATTTTAGAAGTCATCCTTGTGGTGAAGAATAGAGTCAAGGCTGCCAATTTTTCCATAAACAAAATTTAGTGTATAAAGCTGTAAATTTCCATTTGGAGGTATTGTCAAAATCTGTGTGAGGAATAGTGAATACAAGAGCAGTGTATTGATTGTGAGGAGTTTTTGTTGTTTGTCTGCTACAAAGCTGTATGTTCTCACACCAAAAACACAAAGAGTTGGGTAACCTTACCCAAACGCAGTGACCCTTTGACTGTGTGTATCTTTTGTTGACTGTGTACTTGTTTTTAAAAAAATTTGTTGATTGGCATACCAAGAGAAAGGACAGTGTTTTGGGAAGAAAAGAGACCTAATATCACAGAAGCATCTCACACAGCATTTGAAACCAAATTTACCCTTATCAAACACGGATTGACAGAGAAGGCAGAGTTTTGTTTGAGAACACATTTCAAGAAATAATTTTTGAGGCAGTTTGGTTTTTCAGAGAGCATCTATAGAAAGATGCCTCCCAGGCAGGATAGTAGGAGTGTATTGCATAAGAGATATGAACCTATTTCCACTTAAGAAGTGAATTCCCACCCATCATTATTGTTCAATTTCCATGAGGTCAGGTGTTTAGATTTCTGTCAAAGGGTGCAAGAGGTGAAGAATTTTCCTCCTTTGACACACCTTTGTGCTTTGAGGTTTAGAGACAAGCATTTCTAGTTTGCAGGCCTTCATTTCAAATTCTCCCCAAGATCCATCTCCAAGGCTACTAAAATCCCCTATATTGGTGAGAAATGGTTTAAGAAAAGCCATTTGGACTCAGATGATTACAAGCCCTTCCTAAAACCTGAGCACAGAGAATCATGTCCTTCTATTTTCCCTTTCTCATATCTTTTAGCCAGCTACGCCCCTCTCATGAAGATTATCATGAAGTACTTCACTTGTGAGGGAAGATTCTCCCGAATTTATGCATATCACATTCGACTGCTCATGCATTTCAATAGGGCTAGATTGCTAAATCTTCCTTTCTTCTTACACAAGATCATTGAGAAAATGGCCTCCACTGTCTAGAAGAAGCCTCCTTCACAGCAAATAGCTTGTCTCTTCCATCACTCTCTCATCAAAATCATCATTCTTCATTAGCTTGAAAAGAGAGAGGTCTCTTGGGATGTTTTCATCACTCATCCGGATTTCTCCACTGTCCCTCCAGTCCATACATCCCCTACATCTCCTACTCATCATCCCTCGCCTTCTTCTAGCAGACGTATTCCTAAAAAACTCAAATTTACTACAGAACAAACAGAAGAGCCTGAAGAGGGAGAAGAGCATGATCATGATGATGAGGAAAAGGATCAAGGGCAGTAGCATGAAGAACAGAAAATAGAGGATGAAGGGCAGCAGCATGACAGTGATGAGGGTGAACAAAAGACTCATGATGAGGGTGAGCAGCCTTATGATAACACACAGCGGCATCACAGTGATGATTAACAGTAGCAAGGGGAGGAGGAAGAAAGTGATAAACAGTAGCATGACAGTGAGGGTGAGACAGAGCAGCAAGGGCAGCATGATAGTGATGAACAGGGGCAGTCAAAAGGTGGCACACAACAGCTACATGATGATGAACAGGAGGAACCAAAAGAGACTAAACAGGGACAGCATGATAGCACTGAACAGGAGCAGCATGATAGTGATGAGCAAGGGTAGCCAAAAGATGATACACAGCAGCCTCCTTAGGAGCAACATCCTTTTCAAGAAGAACAACAAACTCAAAAAGAAGAGACGCAAGGTGACAAAGGTAAAGAGGCCATGCCCTCTTCCCCTAAAAAGGCCAAGCCTCGGACAGAAAAGAAGAGAGTGCCTAGGGTGGTCACTCCAAATGTGACAAGGCCCCTCTGAAGTAAAGGAAAATTTCCAAAGAAGCCCATTATTGATTTTCCCAGGAGGAAAAGCACTAGAATAGCCACCCAAAGCAAAGGGAAGGGCAAGGTAGAAGGAAGTCATGAACAGGAGAGTGCATTTGACATCATCCAAGTCCAAAGCGATGATAGTGATAATGAGGCCCAGATTCTAGAAAACCTCTTAATCCATAGAGAAGGCCAAATTGATGCTTTGAAGGATGATCTTCATAGAGTTAGGAATTTCAATCAATTTTTGCAAATCCAAAATAGGAAAATGAGTGTCCATATGGCTATTTATGAGACACGGGCGACTAAGTACAAGAAGGAGTCCTCCAAAGCCCGAGAAAGGTTGGAAGAACTCATGGGCGATTTCGATGAAAGTGAAGGAGAATATCAGCCTAGGTGAAAGAGGCCTAGAACCATGGGGCTTAAAAGGGCCCTTGATAAGCAAAAAGAAGAGGAAAAAACCCTTCTCCAATATACCCCTCTCACTGCATTGTTTGAATAGGAGATAGAGAACAATAAGGAGGCGTGGCTTGAGAGAGTCAATGACCACTTGGAGAATAAATTGGAGAAGGCAAACATATATTTAGACCTTCAAAGGAGAATGACAAGGCATTATAAAAAGCTAAATCAGTTTTTTCGGCGCAAGTTGAAGGCTGCTCAAGAAAAGCTCAAGGAGGCTAAGGGGAAGCGCCCGGCACGGAAAGTGAGGAAAGACACATTAGGACTTCAGATTTTGGCCTCTGCTTCACAACATGTTGCTAAGAACCCTTAAGGGTCATGCTCACCAATTTTGGGTGATTTTCCACATTTTTTGGTTTTTTGGCTTTTTTGGGTTTTTGGCCAAAACTCATGGGCTTCGCCATTTCAGTTTGGGGGATCATCAAAGGAGGATAATGGTACCATTGGATGCCATAATTTTAGGAGCACACACTCAACGATTTTCAGGACATTTGAAGATCATTTGCTTCCCCGAAATGGCGAAAAGTGCCTACTTTTTCTACACTCTGCCCGGTCTATTAGCAAACCTTATTTTCTGGTTTTTTACACACAGTCCTATTTTTGGAGGACTTCCAAGCATCATATTGGTAAAATTCTAGTTTTTCTATAAATTAGACACTTATATCATTCCAACGAGCTATCATGAGCCTCGTTTCAACATCGGGAAGGCTGCCAAAAGTTGCCGGCAAGTCAGGGGACCTTTTGCTGATGTAATTTTTGAGTATTTTTGTAAAAATTGAACCTTTAAAAACTGCTTTTTCCTCATGTGCGTTTAGCTATTTTTGCATATGAGAAGTTATGAAAAGTCAATTTATTTCCCTCTTTTAGCATTTTTTAGATATTTTATGAGATATTTTGTGCCTTGGGCTTTGCAAAGCCTCAAGGACAAGTTTAGATATTTTGAATAGGCCAATGAGAGTGCAAATTGAACTAAGAGGTTTTCCTCACTTAAGCCTATATATTCCAAAGGCTTTCATTGTAAACAAGGCTGAACTTAATGATAGAAGAAATATATGGTCATATAATTTTTGGAAAAAATACTTGTCTCATGCTTTCGGATAGTCTCTTGGATGTTCTTGGATGATGAAAGAGGATTGTTGTTGGATTCCATGACTTGGTAGAATGGTATAGTATCTCTCTCTTTGTTTTTTTTCCTAGTTTTCATTCATAAATCCATGTTTCTTGCTTGCTATAGAACAGTAGAGAAAAAATTTGAGACATGCCCTTGGAGGCACCTCAAATTTCTTGTTTCTTCATAGCTTCCATGTTTTCTTCATTCTTAGTCACATTAAAGAATTCTTGATTGCTCTTTAATAACTTAAGGATTTTGTTGCTTGTTTCATTCATGGTTTTATGCATGCTAAGTATGATTTACGGTATGCCCTGCTTACTCATGGCTAGCCATAGCTCCATCCATGAAATTTCTCTTTGACTGATTAGATTGTCATTTGCTGAACCAAGGAGGTCTTGTTCTGATCTTGCCCTTTGCGTAAGATTTTATGCAATCTTGCTTCTCTTGTTCAATAATTTTGGCACTGTGTTTTAGGTTCTGGAAGATAGTGACGGAGCTGTTTTTTCATCTTTAAGTGTATTTGATCAAATCGACAGCTATTTCTAAAACAGAGAGAGTTACAGGATTTCTACATGGCTTGAATGTTTATTTTTATGTATTGATTAGCTTATAGTTACATTTCTCATGATTAATGGTTTTCCCTACCATGTTTATGTCAGCTATTAAACTAGTTATGCTTGAAATCCTTTGTTGTTCCCAAACTTGATGTCCATTTTATTCCATTTTGCCCAAAGATCCTTTCTACCTCGAATCAAATCAGCCCTTCAACAGCCTTGTATCACCGTCTGATAGCTTTTTAGACCTTTTCGACCCCATAGCCCAGTTGATCTAACATATTTTTACCTATCTTATATCTTTGATCAGTTTCATCCCTCACAACCTAAAAACCAAAACCAAAAACCTACTTCATAACTAGCCTAAAATCAGAACACAATAAGAAAAGACACAGATATCCCTTACACAAATATCGAGATCCCTCTCTGAGTCCAGGAAGGCTAGGTCCTTGGACTCCAAAGATTGGTTTGATGTTACACTATCATTTGGCTTGCCAATCAGCCAAATCACGGGACCCTAACAAGTCCTAGGAGGTTTGGATCCTCCAATTTTAACAGTTTTGGATCCTCCATCCTTTGGTGTGAGTTTTTTTTTTTCATTTTTGAATTAACTACAGCAAGATTATACAGTTTTCTATAGCTGATTTCTCTTCAACAATGGGTAATTGAGAAATTTTAGGGGTAAGGATGATAGCAGTGGGGAATTCAATGCTCAATTAGGATTTTTAGGACACATGTAATAGCTTAAGACAGAAAACATAGGTTTTCTGAATGAATGGGACTGTAAAAATGGGTTTTATGGTTTTCTGTGAGTTTTTAAAACCTTTTGGACCATGGAATTCGTCTTTTAGGAGTCTCTGACTGAGAAATTGGCTTAGAAATGATATTTTTAGTAAATGGAAATTTATGGGAAAAATTTGGGAGGTTTTGCCCTCTTTTTCTAATGTTTTGAACACTACATATGGGCAATTTTAATTTTTAAATCTTAACTGGTTCGACTAGCGGTTCAAATTGTGAATTTGTAGGTTAAATTTTGGGAAAATACCTGATTTGCAGGTATCTTGAAGCTTCTGAGAAGGTTTTACACAAATTTGATGGTTCCTGCATATTGGTGATGCAGAGAAATGGCTTCAATTGATCTTCAAATAATGGAACAGAGGTTGAAATTGTGTTTCTTCTCTGGGAATAAGTGAAAAGGGGATTTTTTTGCACAGATGGGCGGTTTTTCTCAGTCATGAATGTGAACAATAACATCAATAAACCTTATAACAAATTTTTTTTATCCTTTATTATAAATCTTTAGAAGACTGCAATAAATGCAGGTCAACCTTATTGGCAGGAGAAGTTTTTATTTTTTGAACGTGGAAAACCATCGGTGGTTTTCGCGCTGGGTTTGGGCGGTAAATGGTATTGCATAAAACAAATGCTATTGTATCAAAATAAGACACGTCACAGAAGGCGGTAAAGAATAAACCACTCATTTCGTGCTCGTTTAGGCTTTCGGTGGTCGATTGGTTTGGTAGCGCGAAACTGATCGTCGACCGTCGGATCTGGAAAGAGAAAGCAAACAGTCGGGATGTGATCTGAAAGTTGCGGTCAAAAGAAGGGTGGGACCGAACGGCCTTATATGTGCGGCAATGAAAAGTCTTTGCAACATATGTATTTATATCCAAGGTTTTATATAAAAGTGTAAATGCTTATATGCGGGGTAAAGGGTAAAACGGGCAGTGATATCAAAGGTTTATATACAAGGTGAAAATGCGCATGAGGTGGGTTGATTAATTAGGATTAACTTATGTAAAGTGGGTGCTTTACATATGGGTAATAAGAAATAAACTGTAGTTTTACGGTGATTAAAAATTAGGTTTAAAAAGGGTGATGTGGGAAATATTAACAATTGTATTGCAAAGGCATAAGGGTGTCGAAAGTCATATTTACATATTATTCATTATATTATATAGTTTTTAAACCTGTTGAATGGTTTAATAAACCATAGGGAGTGGGATATTCACATATGGTTAGTTTTACACCAAAGTGGGTGTAAATGGTGGTTTTTAGTTAAACATGTGGGTAATTAACTTTCGCAAAAAAGATTATACAAGGAGTTATTTTAATAAGATAAGGTATGTTTATAAGGAATTAATAATTAAGTTAGAAGTTAATATGACATAGGACAATGAAAAACACCAAAATATATCCATATAACTAAGTAAAGTGATAATATGAAAAGTAAAACTTTATCATTTATAACTTGATCATTTTCTCTTAGAATATAAAATTTTTGGAGGGTTTTTATGTTTTTGTAAATGAAGGAAATTAATCAAAAGGGATTTTTCTTTTTCATTAAGTAAAAGGTCTTTAATTAAGAATTTTGAAATGTAAATGGATGAATGTATGGTAAAATGATGACAATTAGGGATTAACATAGCAATTCAACACTTTTAAATTAACAGTCATTAAGCCTTGGGACCAATCCCAATAGAAGTCAAGAAATGCTTTGAGCCTCTTTGACTGAAATTATAGAATGTAGAATAACTATAGGGAAGGGAAATTAATGATTTTTGCCATGGTGAAAAGTATTTACATGATTCTCCCACTTCTTTCTACCTACTCAACTTTTAATCTAACATTTGTTCTTCCATTTTGCAGGTGCATTTGAGCTAGTAACCGTGAACATTTTATTCTTTTGGAAGGAATAAAAACTATCTAAATCTACCTTATATCATCCAAGGGCTCAGATTAAACTGATGAGCTCTTCTTTATTCTCTACCTATCTAATAATTAGTCAGGATTAAACTGTCTGACTAATCTTTATTCACTATTCTATAATAATAAATTGAAACATGACAAGTCAAGATTAGGCAGTTCAACTCATCATGGATTATGGCATTTATCGACACTCTGCCATAATCATCAGTAACAAATTAAAAAGTAGTGGCATTTGGTCTTGTACACTTTCATGTTTTATTTCTTTTCTTTTGGGGTATATTATTTTTTCTAAGTTCTTTGATTTTTCTTTTAGGACTTTACCCTCTTTTTTCTTTTCTTTTCTTTTTATTTTTTATTTTTTACAAAATATGGGAAAAAAACTACATATTTACAATACTATCATAATTCAATTCCAAATTATGAATCCTATACTTATAGGACCCTAACATGGTGTTAATGACATCTCCCTTGATTCTACCAGTTCTTTTGCATCATATTTATATGTTTTCCCACAAGGAGTTGGCAATGGTGCAGGTGTCCAATAGGTGTGGCATGTCTTTTGCATGGTTAGAAAAATTGGGACAGTGTGATTGCCCAATGAATCCCCTTTTGAGGAGATTGTCCCATGTGAGAAGCCTCTTCTTGCTTAGGAGCAAGAGGAAAGTAGATATTTTGGGCCAGATGCCTGGCTGCCAAACTTGAGTCTAGAGAATGTCCTTTTGTACCTACGCAGTATGGAAGAGCAACTGATAGGCCTCTTTGGTGGTGAAGGAACCTTGAGGAGTATGCCTCAACCTTAACCTATCTTCTTGGATTGAAAATCAGATTTTTCTGTAGTTTAGCTCTTGGTCAATTTCCTTGTAAGTTTCATCTTGCCAATTCACTTTCCATTGAGCTGCCAGAATCCATTGACGATAGCATTTACTGGGTTGCTGATGCCAAAAGAAATTGACTTGATTGTTTTCTATTTGTTGTAGTATATCTTGCCATTTCAGTTTTTGAAAAATATTCTCCAATATTGGCAGCTGTTGCCAGGAGTCTTCCTAAAGTCTGACAGAGTTTCCAAAGTTGATCTCCCAAAAGGTATGAGCTTGAATAAAGGTGTTATGTTGTTTGGCAGAGTTCCATATGTGTGAGCCAGAGGTCTCTGGGGAGATTCTGATAAGATATTCTGGAGGTCTATTGTTTGCATATTTGGCCACCCAAAGTTGAGCCCAATGTTTGTGAGGCTTGGAGAGCCACTGCCACCATATTCGTGCCCCCATTGTGGCGTTGTTGTGCTATGGATATCTTATACCTAGAACACCTTCAGTTTTTGATACACAAACATCTATCCATTTTACAAGCACCCATTTTCTGTTAAGCTCTGTAGAACCCCAAGGGAAATTGTGTTGTAGATTTATGATCTTCTTTAGGACCCACTTGGGGGCTACAAGAAGAGAACAAATATATAAAGGCATAGATTGGAGGATGGATTTGATGAGAACAAGTCTGCTAGTAATGTTGAGTGGTCTATAGGTCCAAGAGGAGAGACAGGCCTCAAGCTTATCTAGAATCTCTTTCCAGGAGGAGTGTTTGATTGCAGATTCGAAGAGCAGAGCTCCGAGGTATTTGGATGGGATAACTGCTATAGAGAAGCCAAGGAGACGGGCTATGTTGTTTTGAGTGGGTACATGCATGTTGAAGAATAAGATTTGGGATTTTCCAGTGTTTATGGTGGTACTAGAGGCTTCCGAGAAGGTTTCCAGTAGTGATTTGAGGGAGCTAGCTTCTTGTACAGGGGGGTGCCCAAACAACATGTTGTCGTCAAAAAATTGTTGATGGGTTAATTTATGGTGGTCATAAAGGGAGATACCCCTGAGAGTGTTATTGGAGGTAGCATGATGAATGAGACAACCCAACCCTTCCGCCATGAGAACAAATATGAAGGGGGAAATGGGATCCCCTTGACGAATGGCACGAGTGGAAGAAAAGGGAGTAGAGGGATTACCATTGAGCAGGATGAAGTACCTAGGGGTGGAGATCAGATGCATGATCCATCTAATCCATGTAGGACTAAATCCAAAAGCAAGAAGCATTTGATTAATGTACTCCCATCTTAATTGATCAAATGCTTTAGAGAGATCTAGTTTTAAAAACATACCTGCCCTCTTGAGGTGTTTCAAAGAATGGATAACTTCATGAGTGAGTATGATACCATTAAGAATTTGGAAAACTTCAACATATCCATTATGTTCTGGTGAGATGAGCAGTGGGAACAGCGGTTTCAGCCTGTTGGATATGACTTTGGAGATAAGTTTGTAAATGGCATTACATAAAGCAATGGGACTGTGTTTGTTAGGAGTGCTAGAGTTTTCCTCCTTGGGAATTAGGGAAAGGAAGGTTGTATTAAGAGACGGGAGAATCCAATGAATATTCCTAGATTCTTCGACTAAATCCTAAACTTCCAATTTGATCTGCTCGTAGAAGAAGTGAAAGAAGTTTGTTGTCAAGCCATCGGGGCCTAGGGCTTTGTCGTCTTTGATTTATGCCATTTCCTGCTCTACTTCCTAAAGAGTGACAGGTTTGAGCAACATAGATTTATGTTCCTCTGTGATTAGCCTAGGGATATGTTGAGTAACATTGTTTATGGCTTACTTATGTTTCTAGCTGGTTCCTGGAGAATGTTTTGAAAGTCGCAGAGGAGTTCCCATTCTATGTCCTCCTGTTCCTCAAGATGCTCCCCCTGACTACTGTTGAGGAAGGCTATGTTGTTATGCATCCATCTTTGAATGGTGGAATGATGAAATAATCTGGTGCTTTTCTCCCCTTCCTTAAGCCAGCGAATCCGATACTTTTGACACCAAAGGATTTCCTCTTGTTGATGCCACTCCTCTAGTTTTTTGAGAAGGGTCCTTTCTAGAGCTTCGTAAGTATCCGATCTACCTTCCTTGATGATGCACTGCTGTAAGCCACACATTTTCTGTTCGAGTTATTTCTATTGAGAAAAAATGTTTCCAAATATGATTTGATTCCATTTTTTGAGTTTGAATTTGAGGTGTTTGAGCTTCTGCTGAAACTCAAACATTTTGGATCCCTCAGGAGTGTGGAAGCCATTCCAGAATGTGATTACCATCTCTTTGAATTCTAGGTGGCTGAGCCAGAAGGATTCAAAGTAGAATGGTTTTTTTTTGGATTTTATAGGGCAGGACCATTGCAGGAGAATTGGACAATGATCAGATCCAGCCAAGGAAAAAATTGAGGTGTGAAAGTCCCATCCTAAATGGATTGCATCGTCTGAGATGAGGAAGTGATCCAATATGGAGGCTATTTGTTGTGAGCCACTTCTTTTATTAGTACAAGTATGTACACCATTGGAGAAAGGGTGGTCTATCAGCCAAATGTTTTGTATAAAATCTTTGAAGCATGTGTTTTCCATCTCAAGCCTGATTCTTCCTCCCACTCTTTCCTCCAGCTTGGTGATCATATTGAAGTCTCCCACGCAGATCCAAATAGGATGGATTCTAGAGGAGTTGAGGGTGGTGATTGTGGAAAGGAGGGAAATTTTATGCTACGATTCTTGGGGAAAGTAAACATTGGTGAGGTGCCCATGAGAATTGGAGCCAACCAAGTGGAAGGTGGCCTGTATGAAATTATGGGTAGCATGAAATTCAGACAAGAAGATAATTTGGGGGTTCCAAATAATGGATAACCCTCCTAAGGATCCAGAGGTGTCAACCGCTACTTATCTACAACCCATCCAAGTTTTGGTGAGTATGGAATCCAGAGCACTGCAGTTACATTTTGTCTCCTGGAGGAAGACTATCATTGGCTTGTATTGTTGTGTCGTATCTTTAATCATCCGGTGTTTGGAGGGGCTATTTAGCCCTCTTACATTCCATGAGCTTAGCTTAATTAGGAACTCTGGGGGATCGGCCGATAGAACTTATTCAACTTGGGATACCTCCCAGATTCCACAAGCATTTCTCCTACTATGATTATTCTTTGTAGATCCGTCTTGTGCCCTCTCTTATTTGACTCTTTAATTATCTTTTTTCCATCCCAGTGAATACCTGCTTGAATTCCTAAAGAGTTTCTTTGTTGCGCATGAAAGAGTACAACTTCAAGGCTATTAATTTTCCTGTTGGGAATCTTTTCATAATCCTTTTGATGGAAAGCAAGCTCCAAGGCTAGAATTTCCAGGTCGCCAAGGTCAATGCTTTCAGGTTCCTCTTCCATATAAGTAGGCGTATTCTTGTCATATTTCGATTCATTTGACTGAGAGGAAGAGGGGAGATCACCATCTATTTCCATCTGAAAATTTGTAATGACAATGGCTTTGTCCTTGTTGGATGGGGGGGGGCGGGTTAGCATGTGGCAAAGAAGGAGATAGGGGCATGGGTATCTTTTGAGGCAAGGGTTTGGGGTCAGGAATGTCAGAGATTGGGTTATTTGAAGAGGGTTGCGAGGGGCCTCCTTCCGAGGAAGCGTGGGTGGTGAGGATTTCAAAGCTATTTCTGGTGGGGGGAATGTTAGGAGTTGAGGGCATTGCATAGGGTTTTTTGTGTGCTTCTTTCGACTAGAGACTTTGGTGAAGCCTTCTGCATCTGTGTTTTTCGAAGAAGGGGCAGGTTTAGGAGGGGTGTTCAGAGGGAAATCTCTAAAAATATGGTCATGTTCATGACACTTTCTGCAATGAAATGGAACATGTTCATAATCTATATTTTGTATCCATTCAAATTCATCATGGAAGATGCTTACCGAGTTGGTGAGGGATTTGGAAAGATGCATGTAGACACAGATCCGCGCATAATAAGTGTATCGTCTAAGCTTGGTTTCTTCCGCGATCTTGATGAACTCCCATAATCCATTTCCAATGTTTTTAAGGGTTTCCTCATCCCTGTATTCCAAGGGTAAGGAATACATGCAAATCAAAACTGGTGCCCAGATGAAATATTCCAAATTGGTGCCCAGTTGAATCTTTCAATCTAATCACTGAGATATAGGCCTGTAGAGTTGAAAAAATATGGGCCTCCATCAAAAATACGATTCCTATCCTCCAAACAATTAAAAATGGTTGTGAAGAATCCTTTTGGACCCAGCTGCAATGTGATGTGCCCCTTGGGCTTCTATTTTGAGGCAATCCACCCCTAAAGCTCTTTTTCAGTTGGCTAGAGGCCTATAAACTTGCCAATGAGAGTGTGATATTTCATGAACTGAATATGTCCATTGATGTGATTTCCTAGGAGATCTGTTTTGATACGGTCTACTGCTATCAGAATGCATGTAGTAGAGGAGACTTTTGGCTGTGCATCTAAAGAGCTTTGGAAATCCTTCTTGTCTTTTTTCACCTCGTTGGAGTTTATTTTCCCTTTTGCTATGTCAGTGGAAGGTATTTGAGCAGAAATGGTCGAACTGGATGTGTAAGTGGTTGGAATAATAGGAGGGGGGGAGGATCCCGCCCCTCCCAAAGGAGCTACCATGTGAAGAGGTTAGAGTCAGTCAACACATGCGTGTAGAAGAATAATACATGGCTGCCGAGAGAACAGAGAGGTGCATGAGCGTCTCCATTGCAGGGTTACAGAAACCCTAAGCTGACTGTTTTAGCTCCATCTTCTTTCAAAACAATATAATTTCACAATACAATTATGTATAATTACAATTACAATTTTGCAAATATTTTACATACAATTATGTATCTGCACTTGAGGATTAGGTTTGTCACCCTGACCCTCTGCCTCCTCCATCTCCTCATCATCATCTACACCTGGATCATTTTGTCGGGGTGAAATCATTTCCCCAATGAATGTTCCAATACCTACAAAATATATAGTACACAATAATCGGATAATTTCATTAAACAAGTTAAATAATGTGTTAGAATAAATTTGATAATTCTAATTAATTAATTAATTAAGACAATAAAATGAACCTATATTAATTTAAAGAAAACACTAATATTACCTCCTCTTGCATCTGGTGGCTCATCCTATGTGAAGTGGATGTTGGTACACCCTCGCCAATCCAAACCAACGTATGGACATGGCACCAGAACAAATGAGTGATCATCAACACTGGATAGAAACTCCAATGCATCAACAGATATCCTGGTAGGAAATTTACATTGGCCCCTCTTAGGCATCATCTGGCCCCACATTTTCATCCGTACATGTAGCATCGACCTACGAGGCTGCCGAACAAAAGTAGGCATCATCTCCGGAAACCTCTCAGAAAATAAACAAAATATCTTTGAAGCAAAAGGGGAGGTCAACCTCCCACGTTCTTGAGAACGAAATTTATCTAATGTTGTATAGAACTTCCGAAAAAAAATCGTAGACCATCTCACAAGTCGTGGCACCTGGAATAAAGAATAAACATACAATAAAAGCGGCCAACTAATTTTTTTCTCGTCACTTCTATAGTATGCAATGGTCAGTAGTATTGAGAGGCACCTCACCTCCTCTGCATCAAACGAAGCAATACATAGCTTAACACCGAACACCTAAAAATATGTAGGAGAAACTATATCATCCCTAATGTATCTCTAGGAGTACGCCAACTGAATCCCTGCTGCATAGATGACGGGGACATTTGGGAACTAGGGCAGTTCTTTCCCTCTCCTAGATAGGTCAGTGATCAACTATATGTCCTCCTCAGTGGGCTTTAACCACTTGCCAAGATTGACCCGGAAAGCCTGTCGGTGGGAATCCCACCTATAGATCAGTTGTCCCAATAACCCACTATGGCCCTTCATGGATGTAGCCTTCTCGTAGAACTTGGAGAACCCTACCTCTCTTAGGAGCAACTAGGTGGCTGCCATAATAGGGTGAGGGTACAAAAGTCTCTCCCTCTCTCATGCCTCCCACAGCTGAATCATGTTATAACGATCCTCCATATGTTCTTGTTGTTCCCTTTGTTCTCTCTGTTGACATCGCTGAATGATTCACATATTAAATACATTTTTTTTTATTAAATGAGAAATATATATATATATATATATATATTTAAAAAAAAAATAGTCGATGCACCCAAAAAAAAGTCACGCAACAGTACCAGTGTGTACTTTTTTATCGTGCACCATGCTCAGTGTGCGTGGAAAATGTTCATGCATTGCCAAAGAATGGAATATTTTCTGTAGTGTGTTGACCAAACTATCAGCCTCGAGGTGGATAGTTTGGTCAACACACCGCCCAACAACAGTACATGGTCAACGGCGTGTTCCTATAAATGACTGCACCATTGACTATGTAATATTATTGGGCAAGCAGTGCGCTGACCTAACTATCCACCTCAGGGTGAATCGTACTGCCCAACAACAGTACATGGTCAATGATACGGCCATGTAAATGACTGCACCGTTGACTATGTAATAATGTCAAGAAAGTGGTGCGTTGACCTAACTATCTGCCTCGGGGTAGTTATTTTGGCCAACACACTCCCCTCCCGACACTTTTAAACCTTGTTATTTTTTAAATTCGTTACGGTGTGCGTTTTTTTGATACCACACTGGAACCCAGTGTGGTTTTCGTTAACACCGTTCACAGTGCAGCCTATAAATTTATAGGAAACACTATGAACGGTGTGAGCTGAATGGCTCGAACGCACTGCGTAGAAAAAAGAAAGAAATAAAAATATAATAATTAAAAAATTAAACAATTAAAATAATAAATAATAAATTAAATAAAAATTAAATTAAATTGAAAATAAAATATAAATAAATAATAAAAAACAATTAATTTTAATTTAATTTCAAAATTTAATCTGCTAAAAGGTTTAGTTATTGAGAAACAACTAGATTACATGTACATTTGCGCATCAAGGAGGCATATTTGTTGAGGAATAAAATAAACCAAATTTTCCCACCGTTTTCGAAAATTCAAACTCCACACAGTGGGCAATGGATGACAGTAATGTGTGCAATAGGAGCACTGATAGCAGAGTGCCTTACACAAGACAAATTCACACCAGTGCTTGACAGGTCTAGACCACTGAAGAAGTAAAAACGAGGTTTTTACGGCCGGTTATTACTTTTAATTAACCATTTTTCGGTGCACGATATTTTGAGACACACTAGGTGGTATTATCAATGGTGCACCGCACGTCATTACAGTGTGTTGGATTACAAAGACACATCGGACCTATTTATACGTAGAGAAACGGTGCGCTAGAGTACCTAGACACATCAGGCGGATTTGTACAGAGAGCATGGTGTCTCGATGTTCCAATTTTTAGTACGCATCGGTGCATTTTGAGTAAAACACATTAATGCAGTTTATGATGACAAATGCACCACAAAAAAAAAAACATCTGCAAAAACCTCCACTTGCCAACCTCCTCTAGAGACCTCCACTACAAACAGATATATGGGCTATTTTTATAAGGGATTCCTCAAAAACACCCACTAGAGGGTCTTTTCCTTGTAGTGTCTAGTTCTCACATAGTTCTATCTCTAGTAGAGGCTTCCATTGCTCTTTTATCCAAGAGAAGACTTGATTCCAAAGTCGAATATTTGTTTGGGTTAAATTTCACTGAATTCTTCCAAAATGTCTATCCTGACATTACTTGTAGCAATCCCCAATTAATTAGATGCATATTATCATGTACTCACTTCCCAAGTACAATATATGAAAAAATATGATTTTACTAGAAAATACTACTTAATTTGATGCGTTTCCAATTCAACTGTTTATGTGCAGTTTTATTTATTTTATGAAATCCTTCATATCATAGAAGAAATTTCCTCTTCTTATTCCATGTAACAGTTCAAATCCAAAGCAGGATCCCTTTCCGATTGAAGATACAATGGTTTCCACCACAAATCCTCCCTTGAATTTACCTGTAGCATTTTATAATCAGTTAGATGGAAGCTATCATGTCCCTATCTGAATTAATAACAATATATGGAAACAAAACAAAAAAAAGGAACCCAAAAATTTCATCTCTTCTTAAGACGAAGAGACTAAGAAGACCCAAATAATGTTACTTTCCATTTCTTCCATCCTTAATATTGCCGTCGCTTTATTTCATCTAATGCCATCACTTTCTCAAATTCACACTTATTCTCACATTTGATTTTTTTTTATCCAACATATTTGTCCATCTGTTGAACATAGGCTTTGTAATTTCCATCTGCGCTCAACATAGTTCCACAAATATCTAATAAGATCAGCACTAATCAGTATATTATCACAATGGATCTCGTGACCCTACCTTTTAACATAAATAATATTTACTTATAAACGTTAATGTACAAAATTTTACATTACTTTTCACATTCCTCACACAAAACTAACAATGATCAAGGAAATTTTTGTTGCATAATATGAATATATTATCAGTGGTGTATCTACTAATTTCACCATTCACATTTTATCCTGCTCACCTTAGAAGAATGTGCATCACATTTTATCCTACTCACCTTAGAAGAATGTGCATCCCAATATGTTACTAGTTTAATCCTTTGAACTAATTTTTCTTCAAATTTAGACCTTTGTGAGGTCGTTTCTTTTTAGCATTACTACTAATTCTAAGTTTTTGATCTCTTATTAGAAACTAATGTGATTAGCAATTGTTGTTTTTGTACTATTATATCTACCTCACATAGGTTTGTAGTTTATTTACATGTAGAACATCCTTATTCCTTATTTTATACTTGATGGATGTTGTCCCAACTAGTTTAATATGTCCCATTATTATAGTTTTGCTACTTATTTTATTAGGTAAAATTTTTCCTTAAGCACCTTACATAATCTAAGGATTCATCAATTCAGCCACTAACTTCCTTGTATCAAATTTAATTTCATTTTTCAATTATTTACAAAAAAACAATTACTCCAAACTTCTTTGGAAGTTAGATTATCCGTTTGTGATGTTTATGTAAATAAATTTTATATACTTATTGTAGTTATGAATCCAAATTTTGTTTTAAGTATCCCTCCATATTACCTACATAATAGTCATTGTATTTACTAGATTATTTGTATCGACCATTTTTGTATTGTGGGTCCATTTTCTTTTTATCTACATGCCTTTATTATTTGTGTTTTAATGTATGATATTTTACATCTACCTATTTTGTTATCACAATGGGACTAGTCAAGATCAGTACGATTTTTTTGTTACGTACTTCCATATCCTTCCCCTATACCAATTCCAGACCCTGATGAAGGTATAAAGTCACTGCTAACTTAGATACTTAAAATTATCTTGATATACATGGTCTTCTTGGTTAGCTATACAATTTATTTTCCTTGGGTATTGTTATAGCTCAATTTGGGCACCATTCCCAATGACCTAGTTAACTGGACATCATCTCCAGGACCAATGATCAAGGGTCTATCATTCCCTATCATTTCAGTTGCTACATGCCCTAAGACAAGAAACAAGACAAATCAAGCAAGAATTTCATCAAGAAAAGGTTTCCAAGGTTTGAAGCTTATTATATAGCATATGAGAGCACACCAAAACAGGCTCTAAGGGGCCTAAGTGCATTTCATATGTAGGTAGCCCCATGCAAGGCTGCTCTGCAAAGAACTTCCCGACATTTACAGGTGTGTTGGTCACATTGGGAGTGAAATTCTCATTGTTCCTGAATCTCCACTTGGTCAGGGCCTTCTAGAAGAGTTCACATGTATCAAGCTTCGAATCCAAGTGTCCATTTGACATCTACATGATTGGAAACATGTCTTTCCTATTATTGGAAATTAATTGATTGCAAAACAACCTACAATTCATCTATAAATTGAGCACGGATCTAAGTGCTTGAGGAGGAAGAATTTGAGTAGAGAAATGCTGGAGAATTTTCAATTGAGAGCTAGATTTGTGTAGCTACTTCTGGAGATATTTATACTATGATGAGGTTTGGGAATGTTACTGGAAGTTCACTTCAAATCATTCACGAGGTTGTAACCTCTCCTTCTATCATCAATAAAGAGTACTGCTTATTTTTCCGTATATGCATCTCTATTGGCTTTGATTTTCCATATTGTAAGATCTTAGTTGATGTATATGGTTTATGCTTTACTGATTTAGCTAACTAGCTTGAATATATATCTATATTATTTTATCTTCTATTTTTTTAGTGTCCTTTCTTGCAGGAAGCATTCAGCCCAAAAAATTTCTTGAATTTGAACCTACAATAGAAGCGACAAAAGGAGCCATTTGGAAGCAACTGAACAAGTAAGCCTCCAATCCTCTTTGTGTATCAATTCTGAGTTAGGAAAAATAGTCGTATAGTCTTTCACCTGTTGTTATAGAATAGCACCTATCTAGGTAAGCGTGATTTATCCGTAATTCACAATTCTGGCCCAACAAATTGGCAAAGGGAAGATTGATCCAGATCCTATATTTTCTTTGCCAAACAAGATCTAGATCAATCTTCCCTTTGCTTTATTTATTTGTTCCTTTATTTGAGATAGAACAGCTTTAGACCAGTTCAATACTGTTGGCTCTAAGCACTCTAGCACATACTACATATACAATATGTTTGCTATATGTAGTGTAACGGTGCTAGCAAGTTTAGCGATCATCAAAAATATGGTTCTCAAAGGAAAATCCTTGAAATCCCGGATGTTTATTTTTCCATCTTTGCTATGTTCTGCCCCTGGATAGCAATACTGCATAGCATAATCCCTCACTGTCTCTCCTCCAACTGTAGACCCTGTGAGAGAAATGGGAAAACCTCTCCTCGACAAACCTGTTAGAAAATATACATCCTCAACTATTATGGGAACCACTTTGTTCTTAATATGAAATGCCTCTATCGTCGGATCCCATGCTTGAACTAAGAACTCCAAGAGTTCTATTTTTTGCCTCATTCCCGACAATTTGAAGTACTTAAGTAGTCCACAATCTCTTAGGGCTCTTATAGTACCTGGTTCATTCAAGGAAATCATATCTTGTTCTTCATGTTCTCTTTCCCTCCATTTAATCATCATTATCATTTTATGGAAACCTGAAATTCAACCATAATATCCATTAGAATCCATTAATTGCAAAAAAAACTAGGCAAATTTTGGGCACAACATGAAAATCAAAAACTTGAACCGCGCCCAATGCACTCCCTAGGCTGAGATAATGCATTGAAAATTTAATTACCCTTCACTATACCTGCTATGCAACACAGGTTTCGACATTCAGGGGTGTGTTGCCCTCATTTTGGGCAGAATTTACCCTAGGAGCCTTAAAACCCTAAAAATCTGCAAAGAATGGAAATGAAATGGATACCAAAGGGAAGAGGAGGTTAATGGTACTAACCTGGATCAAACGGAGTTAAAATCTGTCCATAAAAACGACCGCAATCAATGACTGAAGTTTGGGGGGAAAATTAGGTTCAGACCTCCAAAATGAAAATGGTAACTATGGAATGGTAAAAATGAATAGTGAAACTACTTTTTTATAGTCATTTAATTGTTTGCAAGTTAAATTTATTGCTATGACTATAGTTTTATTATGTTTTTATCATGAAACAGTTATTTTTGATCCATTTGATGTTGTTCTGAACAAGAAATACAATTGATGAACAGATTAGTCATGCATATTTATTCAAAGAATGACTTGACCACAAAGCATACTCTTTCTCCTTATTTTTCGAGCTTTGTTAAAAATGAAAAATGATTTGAAGTGCACTTTTATCTCTTTTTCGAGCTTCGATAACAATGAAAAAGGAACCCCTGGAGTCTTCTTTCGACTCTTTTCAGACACCGATAATGTGAAAAAGATTGCTGAGCACTTGTCTTTCGAGCGCGTTAAAGTAAATGAATTGATATCTACTGAGTATAAGTTTAACCCTTTTCCGGACTAAGATGGATTATTTACGAAAAAGGAATACCTTGGTTAAACATGACCAAAGAGGTTCTCTTAGATATTATTTTACACATTTTAGGGTCTGAGTGACAAATTTACGAAAAAATACTTTTGGATTTCTCTTTTGTCCTCTTTTTAAAACTCTATAAATATGAAAAAAGACCGGGCTATCACTGTCGTTAAGCTCGTTAAAACATAAAATAGCGACGATCGTGTCGATCATGGCAAGAATAGAGTCTCATTCATCACTAGACTCGTTAAATTATTAAATAATGATACTTTATTCACTCGAAGGGTTGAATTATAGATCAAGCAAATATTATCCTCCTTAAGCTTGTTAAAAAATAAAGAGGTATTGGTCAACAAATGACCTGGGAAAATTTGGAAAAAGTGAACAAAGTTTCTTTTTGGTAGCAAGTCGCTCTTGAACATGAAACTTCTTTCACTCCATGTCTGTGACTATTTGGGTTTGGTAATCATCTCGACATTTCATTCACACCTATGGTTCATCATACCTTCACTTCAGTTTTGGGTCAATGTTACCAACTCATCATAGTGTCGCCTGTTATAACTCTAGTAATTTCTTAAGTTGTGGGATTTTGAATTTTTAGTCAAAGAATACTAGAGGTAACCACAAACCTACTTCAAATTCTAGGATATAGCCTTGCTAGAATTCAGAGAGGGCTCTCTCTTTAAGATTTATATTTGTTTGATTTATAAATGTTAGGCTAGTTATGAAGGTACAATTTGGTTTTGGTTTAAAGGTTTTGGTGGGGAAAAATCACTTGGAGGTAAAATAGAGATAAATCTACATTTCCATTTGGCTATGGAGTCTAAACCAAGCTAGCAGCACTAGAAATCAAGGCTAAAAGGTACAAATATATTCAGGGCAAGATAGATAACCCTCGGAGATTTGAGAAAGTGGTTTTTGTGAGGTGGTATGATAGGGATAAAGGGCACTTAAGGATCCTTTGATCCAGAAAATGGAAGTAGAAGGAAAATTTCAAACGGGAGTGAGAGAAATTAAGAATTCTCAACACTAAAAATTAGAAGAAAACATTAAAATGGCAACTAGTTAAAGATAGGGAGCACTTGACTAATCATGTAGTAATACTCCTAGTTACACATTCAAAAAGAACAAACATATAATGAATTGCATGAAACTCAGAAAATGAAACAATGACAAGAAGGGAGTACTTCACTCATCAGCTTATCACAGGGATCCTAAACTATGATGCCAGACAACCTATCCAATCTTCTACTTTGAAATCAAACACGCAATATAAACTACTATTCAGTAAAAATGTCTATAGTAAAGTCCAACAATTTTATTCCACATTGAATACTTCTAATGTAGAAGTATTTATAAAAAATGTAATTACAAATATACTAGGAGATATCTAGAAATATATTTAGGAAAAATAAAATATCTTTACATAATAAGAGGGACAATTGCTTAACAAATCAGCAAGTTGTCCTCTTATCCAAAATAAATAGAATTGTTTTATCCCACAAGGATCTTTTGATTGACTAGTTGTCCTTCTTGCTGGCTGATAAAAAATATCAGGCTTTTGACTTGCCTTCGCTGACACTCTTTTATCTGATACTCTTTAATGCTGATACACTTTAACTATTAGATCATTGTTTACTTCTGTAAAAATATGACTTTTTGCAGCAAAATCAGCAGACTGTCTTTTTATTTCACTATTATTTTTTACTGTTTTTCAAGGTAACCTTCCTTCATTTTTTTACCTCTTATTGTTACATCAAATCAGTAATTTCTTGCCACTGTTCTGCCTCAGGAATTTGAACTTTCTTCAGCTTCCTGAAATTTTCATCAGCCTCTCTGTATTTAGCAAAAGTGGGCTTGAAAAGAAATAGATTTTTTATCTCATGTTGTAAAAAGAATAGGTCCTCAAAATGTTGAAGGAGGAATTTTCCTATGGGAGTGCCTTGTGGTAATGGTTTGTTGAATTGTTCCTTAACAAATTCCCTAATATTTTTATCATAATATTTTTTGGGGCATTAGTTTTTCATTAAAAACATGGATGTCTGGCAGGCCCCTCTGTCTTAAGTTTGTATATTTTACCATAAACTTTGTTATGGCAATGTTCATTGATTCACATTTCTCTTCTAGATTGTTCATCAAATTATTCTTAGTTACAACCTTTTTAATCTGTAAGATTGTTTCTATTCTGTCCAATACCTATAATTCCTCCATTTCTGCCCTGTTCTTGATGTTCAAGAATGTGATGAGTTTTAAAGCCTGAGCAGGCTTATCAGTTAACTCATCCTTGGTCTTTTGAATCTCTGCCTGAGATGCTAATAATAAATATCTCTGCTCATATATAACCTGAATTGAAGGCCATTGAGTGTGAATGGCTTCAATTATGTTTTTCCATAGATGATTTTTTACAAATGAAATCTACTCACTCAAACTTAGCTATTTCTGTAAATTCTTTATCTGTTCTCCCAATTTGATTGCTTTCTATTCATGGGTTTTTGCATTTATCAGAGCTAACTTATTTGTAGCTTCAATATTATCAATAGTCTTCTTTAGGCTGTTGATTTCATTAGTTTTCAAATACATTTCCTCCATAGCTTTAACAATTTGGCCTGCTTCATCTGTTTGTTGAACATGTGTAGTAGAAGAGTCTGTTGCTGAAGTAGTAGCTGAAATCATTGGCACTGCAGTTGCCAGTGGTTATTTTGGTGCTATTTTCTCCCCTAAAGTGGAGTGCACTGCTATAGTTATTACTGGAATAATTGTAGGAATTATAGGAGTCTCATGTTCTGTTACAGTCTCTTTTTCTTTGACAAGGTGGTCCATTTGGTTCTCCGTCTCTTTGAGTTGAGAAGTCATTTTAAGAATGAGGTTCATCATTTCTTCTTTCTCACTCAGATCTTGAAGTATTTCCTTGGATTGTGGATGCTCACTTTCAAGAAGCTTGAGTTTCTTCCTCAAAGCTACAATATCATCGTTCTTTTTCTTTATCAATAGCTCTATTGCTTGAATGTTTGAGGGATCATATTCCACCTGTAAAAAAAATTCCTCTAAGGCTTTAATCCTTAGATCATTGGCATATAAATATGCCTTGTCAATATTAATCTGATCCTACATATTAATGATGGTGTTCTGTAGCTTGTTTGCACTCATTGCCTTGGTTGCTACTGTAGAATAAAGAATATCTGAGCTTTTTCTATGAAATTCAATTTGGTCTAGCTCATCAACTTTTTCTATATCAAGCTCAAGGTCCACCTTTTGATAATCTACTGAAGTTTTAGGTGTGGAGGTAGTAGGTTGTATAAATGACATGATCATCTTGTTACTACAATAATCAAAGGTTGACAATAGCCTATTTTGATTTCCAAGCATATGTTTGAGGAATTGAAAATATATCTTTGTTTTCATCTCCTCATTGTTCTGCTTTATCTGCTTGTATTTCTCCTTGATGTCTAAACCCTTTTCCTCAATCGTTTGTGAGGAAAAGGCCTCCATATTATCCTGCTTCTTAATCATCTGTGTTTCATCTTGATTGACTATTGATTCCTTTTCTATTTTCATAAGTGTTTCATTGATTATAGTTGTGGCTATATCATCATTAGTTACTAGAGCATTTGTCTCATCAACATCAATGGTTACTTTCTGTTTTTCAATTGAACTAAATTTAAGCCTATTATTATAGATCAATTGGAATTTTGTTTCTGTAGTTGTTTCTGCTGTATAACCTCCATCCTCTCTAATTCTTTTTTTTGATGTCTTTGGTTGTTTTACAGGTTTTAGAGCCTGTGTTGTATCCATTTTACCTGTTGTCTCTGTATTACTTGGTGTATCTATCAGTGTATTTTCCAGCCATTCAACTTGGTTGGAAAATTTCTCAATCTCAGGCTTAAGCTCATGTATGAAGGGATTCAATTTGAATTTTACCCTTAGACCTCTCAAGATCCCTTGAGCATCATAGTTCCATGGAAAAATTTCTTGAAATTTAAACTCTACTAATCTCTTTATGATCTCTTTTTCTGCCTCTCTCTGGTTTATGATGAAAGGACCCACCTGATTCTCTAACTTAAATTGAGTCTTTTTTCTAGCATCCATGAAGTTAATAGAATCAGAATTGATAATTTGTCTCAAATACTCCAGTGCAAAAATTCTCATGCTCATATATCTAGGCAACTTATAAGGTAATAAGTTGGATCCAAAAGTTATTAACTCTATATGCTTCCCATAGAGATACCAATCTCCTACTTTACTCTGTTCTGAAAGTTGTAGGATTCTTTTTATTTCCTCACTGACTCTGGGTTGTTCTGCTTTATTCAAAATGTTCATTGTTGGATGTAGAAAGAGGTCTGAAAAATCTGTGTAGGTGAAAACACTACCCTCTTTCCTGAGCAAGGAAGTCAAGAAGATAATGGATAGAGGCTTACCCTCCAAGTCCATATTTTGCAATGAAATAGGAAATTTATCAGCTTGAAAGAATAAAAATAAGTGAAACAGATAGGATGAGTATCTAATAAAGACTCCTTCAGTGGGTAATTTTATCAACTGATGATGGATATTGTTGGCTATGAAGTCAGAAAAGTCAAAGATGATTGATGGAGGTTGGTCTGGAGATAAGGTGGATAGGAAACCTAGAATGGACTCATCAGTGTGTCCATCTGTAAAGTATCCAAGTATAAAGGAGAGCATAGAGCTGATATGTCTAGACCCTTCAGGGAATTTAGCAGTGGAATAAAGAGGGTTTATTTTAGGAATATCAACATGGGAAGGCGTAAAGTTTTGAAATATCATGAACTTCTTAGGGAAGTCAAGGCTTAAGTACAACTGGGTCAAAGCTTTTATAGACAAAGGAACTGACTGAGGATCAAGATGTAATTGAAGCATCTGATTTAGTGACTCTACTATGATGGTGAAAAGGATTTCTCTATTAGCATTGACTATGGCCCTTTGATTTGGTTCATAATATTTTTGACATAATATAATAAGATCTTGGCCAGGATGGGTTAGTGGAACTATATATTTTGGAAAATGAGTCTCCCAAATGGTTATTTCATCCTTGTCGAGGTACTTTTCATAACACCAATTGTGTATATCCAAGAGGTTGAATTCTACAACAGGATCAAAAATTTTGTATTCAACATTAGTCAAAGGGAGGCTTTCAACAACAACTACACATGGTTGGAGGTGATTCACTGTTGCAGCAGATTTGGTAGTGATAACTAGGGTAGGTTTAGGGGCTTTAGATCCTTCAGATTCAAGTGTTTTGGATCTAACAGGTTTTCTTGTGCTCTGTTTCTTAGTCATTTTGTATAACTACTGCAAGATTAGATTGTTTGTAGCAGAATTTTTCTTTGGCACAAGATGAATGGGGCAATTCTTAGGCTAAAGATAATTTTTGTTGGTTTTATTGATCAATTAGGCTTTTCAGAGAATGTAAACTGGGATAAAACAGGAAAAAAGGGTTTCCTGAGTCAATTTTGACTAAAAAGAAAAAGGTTTTTAAGTTATCTTCAGGCTTTAAGTCCTTCTACGTCTTTGAATTTGGTCTTAAGGGGCTTAAAAACTTGTGGAAATTTGCTTCAAGGAGTGATTTTTCAATACTGAAATTCCTAGGAAAAATTGGCCAGGGTTTGGCCTCTTTTTGGCATTTTTAGGCAATTTTAATCAGGTGAAATCTCTTGATTAAAACCTCGTTCTATTACCGGAGGTTTAAAATTGAATTTACAGGCTCGAATTCTTCGAAAAATACCTTTAAGTGAAGGTATTTTACTATTGAAAAGGCTTTCAGAGGGTCTTGGTTGATTCTGAGGTCTGGTTCGGCTTACTGGAGCAACAAATAATTGTTGGTCAATCTTCAATAGTGGAATTTGTGGTCGAATTCATAAATTCTAGGCATAAATTGACAATCGGGGCTAAAAGGGCCTTTACACAGTCAAGTGGAGCTTTTCAAACTTCATAACGTGCAAATAAACATAAAAATGTTGTATCAAAGGTTTTAACCCTTGATATTTTTCATCATAAATCTTTATTAAATGTGGGTCTTATCAATGGAAGGAGCAGTTTCAGATTCGAATAGTGAAACTAATAGTGGTTATCATGTTCATTTTGAGTGGTAAGTGATTTTAATAGAAATGAATGTGATCAAATGGAAAGTTGACACGTCATGGAGGGTGAAATGGCGAGTACCACCCATTTTGCGTTCATTTTTCATTTGGGCGGACGATCATTTTTTGGGCGTGATATTTATCTTGTGCCGTCGGATCTGGAGTATGGGAGTGAAGGGTGAGGATTTAATTGAAAGCTACGGGCAATCAAAAGTGGGACCGGGGTAATGTTAAGCGGGTGTTTAAAATTTAAAACCTTTATAAAATATGACTTTTAACCAAGGTTTCGATATGAAAGGGGGGTTGTGCATATAGGCGGAGCTTATATATACATATAAAACGTGAGCCTTTATATTGTATGGTGGAATATATATAAGTACGGGGTTATTTAAATTGAAACAAACCTTAGTTTTATCGTAATAGCACCTTGGATTAAAAAAGCATGTGGAAAAAGAGTTGATACATGCATTTCAAAGGCGCAGGGGTTGAAACTTTATAAAAGACTTTATTTGTTTCAAAACTTAGGATAAAATATGATAGGCAGGGAAGTATGTTTATTTTTTAAACATATGTATGGGTGCAGAAATTATTTTATTATATAGTTTTAAACCATTGAAGGGTTTAATAACCATAGGGGGTGGGATATTTCATTAAGCTTAGTTTTAAACCAAAGGGCGCATTATTTATGTTTTCATTTTAACATGTTGATAATATCTTGGGTCCAAAATCTTTATAATAGTGGGTTTTAGGGGGCATTTTAGATAAAGGGAATTATGTAGAGAGGACAAGGTATTTTTAGGGAATTAATAGCATAAGTCAAAAGTTAATATGACAAAGGGAAATTGAATACACAAAAAATACACTAAATGACCAAGTAAAGTGAATAAATAAAGCAAAGCTTTTCTTTTCATCATTTCACCAATTTACTTAGGATAAAGTATTTTTCAGGGTTTTTGTATGTTTTCGAATGAAGGAAGTTAATTAGATGGGGTTTTATGTTTCATTAAGTAATAATGAGTATTTACTTATGAAAATGAGTTAAAATGTATGAATGAGGGATAAATAATGGTAATTGGGGATTTAACATAAGAATTCAACATTTTGCACTATCCAGTCATCGAGCCTTGGGTTTGGTTCCAACAAAAGTCATAGACATGCTATGAGCCTTTTGACTGGTAGTATAGAATACTAAATACCTACAAGGGAAGGGAAATTAGTAATTTTTTCACCAGTGATGAATATTACATGCTTTTTCCCACTTCTTTCTACCTGCCCAACATTACTCTAGCATTTTTATTCCTTGTGGTAGGTGCATTTATGCCTGCAACCTTGAAACATTTATTCTCTTAAAGCAATAAAACCATCTAAATCTACTTTATTTCATCCGAGGGCTCAAATTAAATTGTTGAGCTCCTCATTATTCACTACCTATCTACTGATTTTTCAGGATTAAACTGTTTGACAAATCTTTATTCACTATCTGAAACATGGAAATTGAAAACATGACAAGTCAAGTTTAAACAGTCTAACTCATCATGGATTATGGCATTTATTGACACTCTACCATAATCATTTGGAAAAAGTAAAAAGTAGTGGAATTTGGACTTGCACACTTTCATGTTTTATTTTCATCCTTTTTCTTTTGGGTTCTATATATTTTTTAAGTCCTTTGATCTTTCTTTTAGGACTTTTTACCCTCTCTTTGATTTTTTATTTTTTTATTTTTTCAAAATATGGGAAAACAACTTGCAGAAAGAAAGGTATGCACATATTTTCCAAGACTATCAAAAGTCAATTCAAAATTATGAATCCTATATTTATAGGACCCTAACAGCGGCTTCACATGGGGATGGCATTTCCTGGTGAAATGTCAAGAACTCTAAGACTAGTAGCCTTCAATTTTGACCATGATGATCTAGAAATTGCCTTTTGTTTTCTGAAAAAACTCATATGTATGACATCTTACTCTTGAAAGCTTAGCGCCTTCTCTTCAAGCTTCAACTTTGGAAAGAAAATATCCAATCCAATCTAAAAAATTCAATGGATATTTACAATGATGTAAAAGTAATTGGGGCTAAATATTGGTTAATTCAGAGGAATAGTAGTGTTTGAGCATTCTACCATTAACTGGCCCTTCTTGAATATCTGTTCCATCCAAATATTTGATAAAAAAAGAATTGTTACCCTTATATCCATAAATTACATAAGGTCCTTTCCATAGAAAGTCAAACTTCCCATGCTTACCTTTGTCCTCTCTCCTAGAATCCCATTTTAACACTTGGTATCCAATGTAAAAGTCATCTTATTTATTCTTTTATCACAAATTTTCTTGATTTTATCATGAATGACTTGAGATTTTTCATAGAATTCTTCCCTTGTTTGTTGTAGATGAATAGTTTGATTTATCCTTCTTTGTATATCATTGATTTCTGCTTGTGATTCTTGGATGATCTTCATTACTGGAACACCTAAGGATGATGGAAAAGCAGCATCCATCCCATATACAATTTGGTAAGGGGAAGTGCCAATTGACTTTTTGGTAGTAATTCTATCTGCCCATAAGGCATAAACTAACTTCTTATTCCAATTATTTTTTTTATCTTCAAGTAATTTTTTAATGATATTTACAAAACTTTTATTTGAGGATTTAGCTAGGTCATTACCCTAGGGGTAATATGCAGTAGAGTGACCTAGGGTAATATGATACTTGTGACAGAAGGAAAACATTTTCTTATATTTAAGTGTTGTTTCATTATCAGTAATAATTTTCTGAGGGCATCCAAATCTTGATAAAGGGTTGTTTTCTATGAAAGAGATAATGACTGTATCAGTGGCTTGTCCGGTAGGACTGGCTTTAATCCACTTAGTGAAGTAATCTATGGCAATCAAAATCCACTTATTTTTGCCAGAGGATGGGGGGCCAATTTCTCCAATGAAGTCTAAACCCCATTGTTGAAATGAAATTTCAATTGTAACATGCTTTAAGGGTAACGGTAACAATTTCTTTTTGCCTTCAAATATTTGACATTTATGACATGAAGTAACAAATTTCTTAACATCAAAAAATAATGTAGGCCAGTAAAAATCAGCTCTAAGGATCTTATTTGCAGTAATTTTCCAATATAAATGCCCTCCACAGTCACCTGCATGAAATTCTTCAAGAATTTTATCAGCTTCTACTTTCAGTAAATAGTTTATAATATCCCACTTTGTTCTTTCCAAAAAATCACATTATCTAAAAGAAAAAATCTCATTTCTTTAAGTTTAATAAATCTAGCTTTAGTTCTAGACAATCCAGGAGGAGCTTGTAAGTTTGTAAGTACAAATATAATATCTGAGTACCAAGGTGAATCTAAAAAGGCTTCACTGATTTTTGGAGTCGCCATCTCTTCCTGGTCATCAATCTGAGCAATAAAATTTATGTCTAATGCATTGTAGTTGGATTCAGCCATCAATCTGGCTAATCCTTGTCCTTTAATAAGTTTAGTTGGTTTAATATCTATGTCATATTCTAGGATAGTAGCAATCCACTTACCTCTTCTTCCTTCAGGGCCATCTTGAGTAAGAATGTCTTTAACTACAGAAATAGGGACATTGGTAATTATGTGGGAGTAGAGAATGTAAACTCTGAAATATTTTATGGCTTTCACCAAGGCTAAGGCTTGTTTCTCCATTATGTTATATTCCAAAGGTGAATATCTAAGGGTCTTACTGAAAAAGGCTATAGGCTGTTAAAAACCTTGATCATTCTTCTGCAGCAATGGTATGCTCTGATGCAAAAGAAAAAATTATAAATTATTTTTTGAAATTTGGACTGATTAATACTGGGGTTTAGTTAAAGTTTGTTTTATGGATTCAAATGACTGTTTGGCTTCAACATTCCATTTTAAATTTGAGTCTTTTTTGAGCATATTTTTTATTTCTCTAATGATTTTAGCTAAGTTTGAAATAAATCTTCTCAAAAAGTTAATTTTACCTAAGAAAGCTTGTAATTCTTTGATATTTCTAGGTGGATGAATGTTCAAAATTTCTTCTATCCTAGTAGGATCAATTCTAATTCCTTCTTTTGAAATTATATGTCCTAGTAACTTACCTTCCTCTAATCCAAAGAGAGTTTTCTTGGGATTTAAAGAGATGCCAAATTTCCTACATTTAATAAAGACCTATCTCAAATGATCCAAGTGTTCATTATTTGATTTTGTAAATACAGTAATGTCATCTAGATAAATTACCAAGAAGTCATGAATCTCCTTTGAAAATTCTATGTCCATCGCTCTCTGAAAGGTTGCTCCTACATTCATCAGGCCAAAGGGCATTTTCACATACATGAAAGTGCCCCAAGGAGTGGTGAAAGTTGTTTTAGCTTGATCTTCCTTTTGGACTAGGATCTGGCTATATCCTGAAAACCCATCTAACAAAGAAATTATAGAGGAGCCAACTACCCTTTGTAATATATTATCGATCTTTGGTAAAGGGTAATTATCCTTTAAAGATACTTTGTTAAGATTTGTAAAGTCGACATATAACCTAATTTCTCCATTTTTCTTTCTTGTTGGAACTAGGTTTGAAACCCAATCAAAATATCTAATTGGTGCAATAATCTAAGCATCATACATGCATTTTACTTCCTTTTCTATCAAAGGTAATAGAACAAGATTAATACTCCTTATTTTTTGTTTGAAGGGTTTTTTATCATCTTTTATGGGAATTTTTTGTTGGATTATTTTTGTGTCATAAGCTTTGATATGTTCATAACTCCAAGAAAACACATCTTGATATTCCTTTAAAATATCAATGTATTTTTCCTTTTCTTGTGGAGGTAAAGATTTAGACAGTTTAATCATTTTTGGTTTTAATTCTATCCCAATGTTATATTCCTCAATTTCAAGCCTAACTGGTTCCATTTTTGGCTTTTTAGGTACATCATTGGAATCAAAAAGGTCTTCCAAAAGAGTTAAACCTTTAGGCAAAAAATTATCTTTTAGATCTAACATGTCAATTTCTTCTTCAATGATTTCATAAATATCTACTTTCTCTAAGCTGTCTATGTCAGATTGAGTAAATACAGTTGGTTTGTTAAATTTATGTAAATCTATGTTATCTATTTCACAATCAAAATCTGAATCTATTTTACAATCTGTACCTATTTTACAATTTTGAAATTCTTCCTCATTATTTAAAAAATGGTAAATTTGTTCATCCTGAGAAAAAATCTGCCAATACTTGAGGTTTTCTGGGATAATTGGTCTTTGTTTAACCTCAGAAGTGTACCTATGAGTTGGTTGGAATGGTAAGTTACAATTACTAGCCAAAGTTGCTAGATAATGTGCTTGAATGTTTTGTTTTCTGGGTATAGAAACAAACTTGCATTCCAATAAATCATCAGTTAAATTAGTTGTTGTATCTCTATATCTGGCTAGTATAGGATTATAAACAGAATAATCTCCATTTATTTTCTTTATGATTAATTCTGAATCTCCTGTTGATCAATGGTTGTCATTGATGTCAACCCAAGCAGCACCAGGGGCTAACCCAATATTGCATGGGAATTTTGACCTACAAAATTAATATATTATGGGTCAATAATTATTTTGATGGTTTCTACTTGTCTAGATGTTTACATTGATGTATGTCATGCCATGTAATTCTTCATGGCTTGAGAGATATTCGTGTTTGAAGTTTGTACCCCCAGTAAGTGGGCTAAAACCCCATGGGGTTGGGGCATGGGTCATTGAAAAGTCATAATTAATATTTTTTAAGCTCCTAAAATCACTCCCACGTTCACTTTTTGAAGCCCCTCTCAACCTCAGCATTTATATAAATTTTGATCCTCATTTCCTCCTTATGCAAGGGATTTCGCCATCTGAAACAGTTCATCGTGGAATTTTCGCTCTAACTTTTTTTCTACGAAGGGTAAGAAGCTAAAAATTTTGTGAGGCGAAGAAAAAATCCTGAGGAAGCTTCTGTAAAAATTTCAAATCAAGGTGCGCAATATTTTTCGAGATATGATCTGTGGAAGTAAGCGTTTTTGCAGGCTCCTGAAATTAATCTCAAAGAACTGACCTTGGTAAAATAATCATAACTCTCTCTCTGTGTATCAGATTTGAATTCTATAAAAATTGATAGATAGTGAACATGATTTTTTTTTCTCTCTATCAATTTAAGAGTTGAATGAGGAAACAGTGAAACGTGGCATGTCGTACAAGTTCTCTATGCTGAAACAATCCATAATTAGGGTATTGTGAGAGATTCTGTATAAATCTCTCTTGAAGAATCCAAATTGGGCCAGACCTATGGCATTGGAAAGAAGACTTAGAGGACTATTATAAGACCAAAAATCAGATATTAAGGATCTGAAATAACAGAGATACACCAGATTCAATATTGAGCTCCTAGAAGGCAAGAAAAAGCTAGATCATGTGTTTTCAAGGGTTGCAAAGGACCAGACTTTCTATGGCAGCAAAGCAAAGCAAGGTGTAGTAGAAGGAAGCATGACAAGAGCAATAACTAAGGTGCATAACAGAAGCAAGAAGTTCATCATATGAAGTCTTAAAGTGGGTCACACTGCATACAATCATTGTAAAGGTATCGTTGTAATAAGTCATTGTAAATACATTATTGTAAAAATTGTGCTAGTATCTATCTGCCAAGGGTTGAAGAGGCAGTGTTGGGAGGTCTAGGATCATCATTAGGTGGTTGTGTCAAATTTTGGGTTATGGTATATTATATCTTCTTCTTCTACATCATTCTATATCATTGTAAAGTGGACCATTTTCCCTGGTATGGGATTCCATTCTTCTTTTATTCTTCTATAGGGTGGTAGGGTGGTGCTAGGGTGATTTGTAGCTCATTGGGTGTTGGGGCATCTATTTATTTGACTATTGAAGAATCTCGGGTGTTGGAGCGTCCATCCAATGGGAGATGGAGAAGAATGCTTTTCTAGATTCTAGGAATTTGGAGCTTTATTTTCAGTTGGAGTTGAATATTAAAGAATTATTAGAAAAGAATTAGCTAGTTTTTGTCCCGGAGTGGGTTTCCACCTTAAAAAATGTGTGCATTTTTGTTCCTCTTGTTTGCTGCTATCATTGTACAAACACTAATAATAATTGAAGATGAACTAATTCTCTAATTGAAAGGAATACTGATTCACCACCCCCCCCCCCCTCTTAGTATTTCCAACAATTGGTATCAGAGCTTGGTTCCTTCAATAACAGTTTAACAACTGGAAGCAAGTCATGGAGCATACCAAGAATGGTGTTCCTCTATTCAATGAAAATAATTATGCACTCTGGAAAGGAAGAATGGAGGTCTATCTCTTGGTGCAAGGTTACGAAGTATGGGACACTGTTCAAAATGGATTTACATCAACTGCGAATGAAAACGGTAAGAAGAATTTGGTAAATGACGCAAAAGCAAAGAATGTTATTATCAGTGGAATTATTGAATCATCTTATCATAAGGTGTTGGGTTGTAAAATAGCCAAAAATATATGGGACAAGCTTGAGAATATATATGTAGGTCACTCAAATGTCAAAGAAGCAAAGCTTCAAATCTATAGAGAAAAATTTGAGCAACTCAGAATGAAAGAAGATTGCAACATTATTGCATACTTCCAATACGTTGATGAAATAACCAATACTCTATAAGGATTGGGAGAGCCAGTTGACGAGAAGACTATTATACGGAACATTTTTAGAATGTTACTAGGGAGATTCAACCCAAAGGTATCGGTCTTAGAATACAGTGAAAATCTGGAAAAACTCAGCAAGGAAGAATTACATGGATTTTTCAAAGCATATGAAATGAGACTTGATGAAGAAAAGGGTACTTCAAATCTAGAAACTGCATTTGTTGCATCTAAGCAAACCAATAAGGACAAACAACCTTCAATTGAAATGACATGCCTACAAGTGTGAAGAAAAGGGAGATGACGAAGAAGGTCTTTCAGATGAAGAATATGCTTAATTTATGAGAAAACTAAAACCTGGTAAGGAAAAATTCAAAGGTAAACTTCCATTGATATGTTTCGGTTGTGGTGAGGTTCGGAATTTCATAGCAAAATTTCTGAACAAAAGTGATGGCAACTCAAAAGGAAAGAAAGGCTTTAAGAAATTCAACAAGAAAGGAAAAAAGAAAGGATCCAAAAGGAACTTTCTCTCTAAAGAAGATAGCTCATCATCCGATGAATAAAGTGACAGCAAAGAAGAAGCCAGTGAGAAAGTATTGTTTATGGCCAATCACAATAAACAAGAAGTATCAAACAATGAAGAAGAAGGGTTGACCATAGAAGAATTTTATGAGGAGGTAATCAAGCTTATAAAAGAGCTCAATGCTGAGAAGATCCATTCCAATACTCTTGAAGAACAAGTTCAAAGTCTCAAAATTGAGGTTGAAGAACGCAAATGCATTGAAGAGTCACTTTAAAAGAAGTTGGAAGGAAGAAACCAAGAAAGGGAAGCATTAGAAGCCGAAGTAGTCTCGCTGCATAAGGAAGTGAAGAAGGGAAAATTTTTCCAAAACTATGCCAACAGCTCAGGGGCATTGGAAGAACTCATCAACAATCAACGATCTTACAATGACAAAACTGGCCTCGGTTACAAAGAAGATGAAGCAAGACCTTCTACAAAAAAATACAATGAACCTATGAGATCTGACATACATGTAGACTTCATTGGACAAGATTCACAAGAATATCCTTGGAAAATGATTCCTCAACGAAGATTTTCATCTAGGTACCAACATATTTTTCATGGCTATTGTTATTCATGTGGAAAATTTGGTCATAAAGCTGTGGAATGTCACACTTACCCTAGGAACCAATACAATTCCAAGAGATTCCTCAAATATGAACCTCCCAGGGCTCAAAAAAACATCAATAGATTTGAAAATTTAGGAAATAATATGGAATGTTACAAATGTCAGAACTTTGGACACATAGCCAGAGACTGCAGACTTGAAATTCCTCCAGAAGAATCTTCAGATCCACAGAATGAACGAACATGGAAGAAGAAGAAGACTAACAATTGTGCTCTCGCTCTCAAGGCTCAAAAAAATAAAGATGTGTGGTATGTTGACAGTGGTTTCTCAATGCATATGGCTAGAGATAGAAGGAAATTTGTATCTTTGAAAGAGAAGAAGGATGGAACCATATCCTTTGGAAATTATGGATCTTCAAATGTTATAGGATCAGGTACCATCACTCTCGGAAGCAAAGATGTTATAGCCAATAATGTTCTATTGGTCGAAAACATGACTCACAATCTGCTCAATGTTGGACAAATGTGTGATCAAGGACACACAATGCTATTCAACTCCACAAAATGTAAAATCAAGAAAGGCAGGTATGGTCAAATTGTGGCTACAGCAAGTCAAGCTCCAAATGACATACAACTAACGCTTGTCTATTAGCTAAATAAGATTAAAGTTGGTTATGGCACAAATGAATGGGTCACATAAACTTTGACAATCTTTTCAGAATAAGCAAAAAGGAAGTAGTATGATAAATGTCAAAACTATCAAAACCTTCCAACAAACTATGTGAGGCATGTTGGCATGACAAGCAGACAAAATTCCAATTTAAAACAAAAGAACACTTTTCATCACATCCATTGGAATTGATACATACTGATCTATGTGGTCCTGTGAGAACAAAAGGCTTAGACAGAGAATTATATTTCATGTTAATGATAGATGACTATACGAGGATGACAGCCGTCAGTTTCCTAAAGAAAAAATCTGAAGCATTTGAGTGCTTTAAGATATACAATGAGTTGGTTGAAAATGAAACTAATTTGAAAATAAAGTGTTTAAGATCAGATAATGGTGGAGAATTCACTTCCAAATTATTTCAGCAATACTGTGATGAAAATGGAATAAAAAGGCAATTTTCAACAGCACTAACACCTTAGCAAAATAGAGTTGATGAAAGAAAGAACATAACCGTACAGGAAATGGGTAGAACAATGTTGAAGAACTCAAAATTGGATGAAAAGTTATGGGTTCAAGCAATTGATACGACAGTCTTCATTATCAACCGAAGTCTTCTCAAAAATAATTGCAACAAGACTCCATATGAATTATGGAAAGGAAAACCAGCTAATGTAAAATATTTCAGAATCTTCAGAAGAAAATTTTATATCAAAAGAGAAGATCAAAATTTGGGTAATTTTGAATCACGTGTTGATGAAGGTATCTTTGTTGGTTACTCACACAAAAGAAAGGCCTATAAATTCTATAATCTAAGACAAAAATAGATAGTGGAGAGCATAAATGTTACATTTTATGAAGATGGTGTTCTAGCGAGTAATGATGAGGATCTAGAATATTTTTGAAACTTGAGACAGAGGCTGAAAAAGACACAGATAAAATTGTAGAACAAGAAGCAACTATCAATGAGGAAGAAGTACATAATGATCATCAAGATATACCAGAACAACAACAAGAAGCTCCTCCAAGGAGAACAAAAGAGTGGATTCGAAAGAACCTTCCATCAAATCAAATCATTGGTGACATAAATGAAGGTCGACAGCTTCATTCATCACAACAAGCTCATGTTGCTTTTCTAGCAACCTTTGAGCCTAGTAGTTTTGAGGAAGCTAGCCAGAATGAACATTGGGTAGCAGCTATGAATGAAGAATTAGATCAAATTGAGAAGAATAACACCTGGGAATTAGTTCCATGACCAAAAGATAAAAATTTCATTGGGACTAAATGGGTGTTCAGGAAAAAATTGAATGAAGTTGGGCAGGTTACCAGAAACAAAGCAGGATTGGTTTGCAAAGGCTATGCACAAGTGGAAGGAATTGATTTCGACAAAAAATTTGCACCAGTTACCAGAATGGAAGCCATCTGAATGTTTCTCGCCTATACATGTTCAAAAAAAATCAAAGTTACCAAATGGATGTTAAGTCAGCATTTCTGAATGGAGAATTAGAAGAATAAGTTTACATCGAACAACCTGAAGGTTTTATACTATCACAAAAAGAAGATTATGTCTGTAGGTTAAAGAAGACTCTTTATGGTCTCAAGCAGGCTCCTAGAGCATGGTATGCTCATCTTGATGGATATCTACGTCAACAAGGGTTAAAGAAAGGTACTGTTGATAGCAAGCTTTATGTACAAATAGATAAAGATAATTTAACAATCATTGAGGTATATGTGGATGATATAATATTTGGTAGCAATGATGATCGTCTAAGTAAGAAATTTTCTACAAAGGTGCAAAGTGAGTTTGAGATTTCTTTACTTGGTGAGCTGACACACTTCTTAGGGCTTCAAATATCTTAGAAAGAGAAAGGAATATTTATATGTCACGCCCAGTACATCAAGGAAATGCTCAAGAAATTCAAAATGGAAGATTGCAAACCCGTCCTTACTCCGATGGTAAGAGGTTGCAAATTGAGCATAGATGACACATCTAAGGATGTGGATCAGAGCTTGTACAGATATATGATTGGTAGTCTTATATATGTAACAGCCTCTTGGCCAGATGTTATGCAAGCAGTTGGAAAAGTAGCAAGATTCCAAGCAGCACCAAAAGAATCACATATTATTGTCGTCAAAAGAATTCTTCAATATCTAAAGGGCACAGAATAATATGGCTTCTGGTATCCCAAGGGTAACATTCTCATTATTGAAGCCTTTACAGATAAATATTGGGCAGCAAGCATTGATGATTATAAGAGTACTAGTGGAGCAACATTGTATCTAGGTGGTTGTCTCATATCATGGTTGAGAAAAAAGAAAACTTCAATCTCGTTATCTACAGCGGAAGAAGAATACATTGCAGCAGCATCATGTTGTACTCAAGTCCTTTGGATGAAACAAACTTTCCAATACCTTCAAGTGAAATTCAGTGAGCCTATTCCCATATTCTGTGACAACACTAGTGCCATCAGCATCTCCAAGAATCATGTCATGCATTCAAAAACAAAACACATTCCGATCAAATATCATTTTGTTAGAGAACAAGTCGCTGAAAATAATATCAAACATGAGTATGTTTGTACAAAAGAACAAATTTCTGATATCTTCACTAAACCTTTACCTCATGAAGCATTTGAATATCTTCGTCAAAAGGGGGAGTTACCCTTTTCCATTGATGTCAAAGGGGGAGAGAATGTTTTAGGAAGAGGTGTCATGATCGCAGGGGGAGTACTTTTGTTGCCATCAATTCCAAAGGGGGAGATTGATGAGCAACGGTTATCATTAATGTCAACCCAAGCAGCACCAAGGGCTAACCCAATATTGCATGGGAATTTTGACCTACCAAAATAATATGTTCTAGGTCAATAATTCTTTTTATGGTTTCTACTTGTCGATATTTTTCCATTGATATATGGCACGCCATGTAATTCTTCACGGTTTGCGATATATTCATGTTTGAAGTTTGTACCCCCAGTTAGTGGGCTAAAACCCCATGGGGTTGGGGCATGGGTCATTGAAAAGTCATAATTAATATTTTTTAAGCTCCTAAAATCCCTCCCATGTTCACTTGTTGAAGCCCCTCTCAACCTTAGCATTTATATAAATTGTGATCCTCATTTCCTTCTTATGCAAGGGATTTCACCATCTGAAACAGGTCATCGTAGAATGTTCGCTCTAACTTTGTTTCTACGAAGTTTCAGAAGCTGAAAACTTTATTAGGCAAAGCCAAAATCCTTAGAAAGATGCTGTAAAAATTTCAGATCAAGGTGTGCAAGGAAGTCAGCGTTTTTGCAGGCTCTTGAAATTAATCTCAAAGAAGTGACCCTGGTAAAATCATCATAAATCACTCTCTGAGTATCGGATTGGAATTACATAAAAATTGATAGATAGTAAACAGACTGTAGTTTTTTCTCTATCAATTTTAGAGCCGAATGAAGAAACAGTGACACGTGGCATGCCGTACAAGTTGGCTCTGCTGAAACAATCCATAATTAGGGCATTGTGAGATATTGGGTATAACTCTCTCTTGAAGAATCCAAATTGGGTCAGACCTGTGGCATTGGAAAGAAGACTCAGAGGAATACTTTAGGATAGAAAATCAGATATTTAGGATCTGAAATAACATAGATACACCAGATTCAATATTGAGCTCCTGGAAGGCAAGAAAAAGCTAGATCATGTGTTGTCAAGTGTTGCAAAGGACCAAAATTTCTATGGCAGCAAAGCAAAGCAAGGTGCAGCAGAAGGAAGCATGACAAGAGCAGCAACCAAGGTGCATAACATCAGCAATAATTTCATCATATGAAGTCTTCAAGTGGGCAGCACTACATACAATCAATGTAAAGGTATCATTGTACTAAGTCATTGTAAATACATTATTGTAAAAATTGTACTAGTGTCTATCTACCAAGGGTTGAAGAGGTAGTGTTGGGAGGTCTAGGATCATCATTATCTAGTTGTGTCAAAGTTGGGGTTATCTTCTAGTATATCTTCTTCTTCTACATCATTCTATATCATTGTAAAGTGGATCATTTTCCCTAGTACGGGAGTCCATTCTTCTTTTATTATTCTATAGGGTGGTAGGGTGGTGCTAGGGTGAGTTGTAGCTCATTGGGTGTTGGGGCATCCATTCAGTTGACTACTGAAGAATCTCGGGCATTGGAGTTTCCATCCAGTGGGAGCTAGAGAATCATACTTTTTTAGATTCTAGGAAGTTGGAGCTTTATTTTCAATTGGAGTTGAATATTAAAGAATTATTAGAAAAGAATTAGGTGGTTTTTGTCCCGAAGTGGGTTTCCACCTTAAAAACTGTGTGCATTTGTGTTCCTCTTGTTTGCTACTATCATTGTACAAACACTGATAATAATTGAAGATTAACTAATGCTCTAATTTAAAGGAATACTGATTCACCCCCCCCCCCCCCCCCCTCAATATTTCCAACATCTCCCATGATTAGTATTCTTTTTCCTCCTAAGTTCCTGATGATTTGGAGACCTATAATGAGTGCCTCATACTCTTCCATGTTATTGGTACATTTGAAGTTAAGTCTGAAGGCATGTCCTTCTGAATGATTAGTTTCCATATTTTTAATCCATACTCCTAATCCTACACCTGATTTGTTCACAGAGCCATCAAAGTCTAAGTGCCAAAGGGACTCATGAAATATGTTATCATTGTTTGGTTTTGGATTTTTATCAATTAGTTCATTTTGGATTTCATTGTTATCAGAGTTACATAAAATAAAGAGTCAAGGTCAATTGGTGTAGAATCAATGGGGTAATTTATGGATCTCTCAGCACTACTGACCATGAATTTCCCTATATAGCTTTTTGGGTTTACCAAACACTGATATAGTAGCATAGCTCATGTCCAATTGTAGATATCCCTGCAACTTTGCTCCCCATGAGCGAGAAAGAAGCATACCATACTTTGGTGGGATGTTAGCTACTACAATTTCCATTACCATACTCTTACCAGGGTACTGAACTAAATTCACACCTAAGTCTTTAATTAATCCTAAGCACTTAACTTTGCTAGAATCAAATGAAAACAAATCTTTGTAAGGCCTGGTTATTTCTAAATTAAGAGTTTCCATGATAGCTTTGGGCATTAAGTTATGGGAAGCTCCTGAATCTAACATAGCGTTGTGTAAATCTGATCATGGATGGTAATATTGATATAGAAAGGAGGGACTAATCCATCTAAATGCTTTCCATTCACATCAGGGCCAAAAATCAACTCTGGTCGATCGTCATTCAAATTAATGACATCTTCACCATCATTCATATTCAAAGTTCCAGTTATGGTTGATTTGTATAAGTCATTTTTAACCAATTCTATTAAAGGAATAGTTATTTTTAACTTAGAAATTTCAAACTGAATATTGAATGAGGGTTGAGATTTACTAATTTGAACTCATTCATCTTTAGTAACTGTAAAATGAGTTGGTTTTTCTTGATTTTCAACATTTGTACTTCTATCTTCAGTTATCTTGACATTCTCTATCTGAGTTTCTTGAGTTTTTCTTATTTTAATTTTATTTTCAGGGACTGTTTGTGTGGTAGGAGAAGTTTTATTAAACTTAGAATTATCAGCAGGTGTTTTGGGATTATCTGTTCTAGGATTTGCTAATTTATAATCGGCAAAAATATTTTTAGGATTAGAATTTGTTGTTTTTACTGAATTAGAAGCTTTAGTAGTATTAGCTTTTTGTGCATCTTTGGAAGATTGAGCTAGTTCATCAGTAATGTCAACAATTTTGGGACTTGTTGATTTTTTGGGACTAGAAGGATTGGAATTTTGCTTATTTTCCCTTGGGATAATTTGAAAAACTTTTTTTTTGGGTGCTTCTAAATTTTTCTTATTTTGATTTTGGGAATTGTTTTTAGTAGAAGACTCATTATTTTTCTTTTTTCTAAGGTTATACTGACTGTGAATTTCATTTATAGTAAAGTCATAACCTTGTTTGTAGTCAAAGGATTCACTGGATTCTAATCTGAGTTGTTGAAGCTCAAATAGTTCTTGATCCTCCTAAGTGAGGAAAATGGTATTTTTTTCATCTATTCCCATTATAATATTGATGTCATCCTCATCTTCATCATTATTTTGAGAAATTTCAACATAGTTCTCCTAGAATGGGGGCCTAATGTTTTGGTCTAGAGTAGCTTCTTTAGCTTTTCCAGGGTTATTATTTTTTCTAAAATTGGGATTTCTGATCTAAGGTTGATTATCCCATTAAGGTTTCCTTTCTATATTATCTAATCTATCTACCACCCTTTCTAAATTTTTAGCAAGTAAATCTATTTTAACATCTGAGTTTGAACTTTATTCTTTAATTGTAACTCTTATTTTGTTTCTAAGTCTGACCTTCCTAGCTAAAATATTGATTTATACACTGACAGCATCTCATTGCATCTGTTCTAAGGTTTGGGCATCTCTTTCTCTTAATTTATAGGCCATATTTGTATCAAATCCATCAGAGAATTTGAGAAGAACAGAGTAAGTTGTAGGTTTAATATTTGTAGGTATTGTATTGTAGACACTGTTGTACCTAGTGCAATATTCTTGAATAGACTCAGTAGGAGATCTTTTCAAGGCATCAAACTCAGACAAAATTTTAAGGGGGTTCTTTTTCTTTTCCCATTTATTTAAAAATACTCTATCAAATACAGCTAAATCAGCTACACTACCAGGAGCTAAATTTTTGAACCATTTTTTAACTTCTCCTGTCAAACTCTGGGCAAATAACCTCATCTGGACATCTGACTCATCAATTTCGTAAAAATCACATAAATCTGTCATTTTAGTTACTGTTATTGAGTAGTATATTGTGAAATGCCATCAAACAGTGGTACATTTTTTTGATAATCTTGAGGCATGTCATGGAGGTTTTGGGGTAAGACAAGGGGAGCATACCTAGAAACCATGGCTTGAAGCTTTTTTTAGCTGGGAGGTATAACAGTAATGATAGGGTAAGTGCTAGATATGGCAGCTGATGAACTGAAAACTGTATTTGAAGAGCTGGGAAATTGTTACACAGCAATTAGTCACCATCCCTACAATTCCCCATCCCGCACATTGGAGGGCTCATTCCGTGACCTGTGAGTAGTGACATAGCTTGAAAACACTTTCACGACATTCCCCTAAACATGTAATTTCATTTCCCTCAAGACAACTCCTTGTGAAAAACCCTAAAAATAGCCTCTTTTGCGTTGGCGCGGTTACACAGTTCAGCCCTTGTGCCAAGGGGGCAAATCCTCCAAAGAGGGCGTGCCAATTGGTGCTCTATCTCAGAGCCACAGCCGTGCCAGGCTTAATAAAGGGTGTTTTTTAAAAATAAATGGCAGAAGATTGACCCCAACCAATTCCTAAACTGGGCTCTAATTTGAGTTGGGAGGTTGGCTTCGAATTTCCATGTAGAGGGAGTAGTTTGCCACCTCTCATGGAAGCTTCCTTGAGGATAGGGCCAATCCCATGATTTTACGGATCCCAACTCCTCTTCCACCATCTATATAAGCTTGCCATTTCCCTTTGCAAGCTAGTCTCCAAGAATCTCCAAGAGCCTTCATAGCCAAAAGAATGCTGCAAGAGCTTTGATAGTCCTCATAGTGCCAAATCTATAGCAAGGAGATTGATGATCGAAGAGGGAGGCTTGTCCCCATTCCCGACAAGCTTTGCGAGACATATTTTGCTGACGACCCACCAAAGGAAGACTTCAGCATTAGAGCCAGGTTGTATCATCCTTTGTTTGTTTCATTAATGATAAGTGAATACGATTATAGTTCCACTTTTATTGTTCATGTTTTACGATTATGAGTTGTGCCCTCTCTGACTGACGCATAGTTGCAAATATTTGGTTTTACGCTTGTATGTTCATCGGGTTTCTTGTGTGCAGGTGTTCGATCGTGCCAAGTGGGAGAATCATGACCTGCTGGAGCAAGGGATCAGGAGCATTATCCTCTCTACAATGACAATAGCGTTGGACACAAGGTAAGTCTCGTATCGCGCCTTGGTTATTGCAATTAGGAGCTTGCGTTGTAGCGTGTTTGATTGTTGCTAGACCCGTTCTGGGCTAGTAGGGATCACCTCTATCCGCAGAGGGGATTTACCTCTTTAACAAATTTGCGATTCCGCTGGGGAGTTAGCTTGTTGTTTGATTTATAAACTACAGAAGAAGCCTGAAGTTAGCGAGATAGCCTTCGAAATGCTCCTGCACTGCATTAGTGAAGTAGATCAATGCTACTTCAGTCAATCTCTGGTTTAGTTTGTAAACTAAACACTTGGGATATTGTCTTGTATTTCGATCGATTCTTGACTTTCCTTGCTTGATCAGCTCTTTTGGGCTGGCTCTTGCTGAGTGTTTGGCTTTGGTTTGAGCTTCAACATCACTAGTCTTCATGTTGGATTGCTCTTTTTTATTTTTTGCATAGAAAACTTGACTGGCGCGCTTATTAGCCTAACAGTCAAGCCAATTGGCACCAGTTTCCAGTTTACTACCCGCGCCAATCCTGTTATGGTGCTATTTTCAGCCTAACAGTCGCGCCAATGCTGTAAGGTGATAGGGTTTGCTTGGTTTTGAGCTTTCTGAGCTTGATCTATGATTTTGGCTTCATTTTTTTGACTGCTTGAGTGTTTTGGAGCCTTTTTTGACTGAATGTGACCTTCATCCTTCGGTTGTTTGCCCATTTCTATCGATTTTACATTCTAGCCCTAAGGCATCTAGGTGCTATTGTGTGTCGAGCCTCCCTTGGGAGTTTTTGGTTTCTATCTGTTCAGTCAACTTTGTGATTGCTTCTCTGCATTCGTTTGGTGGTTGTCTATCATTTTATTGCATTATTTGAGTGATTGGCTTCTTCTTCATTCGAATTCCACTTTGTCTCACTTTGAGCCTAGATTACATGGCTCATTTGAGTCTTGGAGATTCTTCTTAAAGTGGTGAGTTTGGTCTTGGTTGGGAGAAATTATTTGTTTTTTCATTTTCAGGCGTTGGCGCTTGTTGTTAGTTAGCAACCCACGCCAATTAGCCATTGGCGCTAGTTTTCAGTGTACAAGTCGCGCCAGTTGGCGCTAGTTGTCAATGACAAAGTCGAGCCAATTTCAGGGTGTGTGAAAATTGAGATTTTTCCCCTAAATCCTTCACCAGTGTGTCTTTCCCTTTCGGCCTTTTCACTATATGAGCATAGATCACATTGCTCATTCTTTGGAATGTCTTCTTTCCATGATTGTTTTATGTAAAAGGGAATGAATGCCTTGTTTTGATCTCTTTCTTTGGAAGTCCTCTTTGTGTTTGACCTCATATGTCTTTTCAACTTTTAAGGAATTTTGTTACAGAGTGTTTTGAAACAAAGATTGCATTCTTAGTGTTTTATTACATCCTTTTTGCATTAATCCTTCATTAAGGAGATTTGCGTTCTTTTAGTTTTCATCTCATAGTTTGATTTTCGTTAAAATGCATTAGATCTCATTGCATTGAAAGTATTTTTTGAGATCCATCATTGAACTTATATTACATTGTTTAATGATCGAAAACTAGAAATCACTTTGATTGCATTCTCTTTTATTAAAAGCATGCATTAAGTAGATTCTCATTTCATCAAAAAATTCATTGAGTGCATTCTCATAATTTGAAAAGGAAAAAGAAATTGTGCATAGATTACAATTGCATAGTTTTCGAAAAAGAGAATTTTGCATAGATCACATTGCATTATTCGCATCGTTGAATGTTTGAAATTACTTTTGGATAATGAAATTCATCTAGTTTGGAAGAGTTTCGTTTGCAGTGTTTTTGTTTGTTGCATCATTGTTTGAAGCTCTTCCCTTAAGTAGATAGCATTCATCGAATTGAAAAGTTTTCTTTTCTCATGTAGTGTGAATTTAGGAGATTTTGGGACATTACATCCACTAGGGCCTTGAAACTGAAACATAATTGAAGATAAAAGTTAAAATTCATTCAATTTACACTAAGGCAGCATTGAAACATTAACGAAATATTTAGAGGTCTAGGCTAGAGACGTGTTCTGACGTCTTTAAACATGGTAGCTGTCGTTCACCTCTTGGCTTTAGACAGCACTAGTATGGACTTGTGCTCCCCATACCATCGAGTATATAAAGGGAGACCCCACTAGGTTTCTATCCTTTATCCATAGGAAGCTGAGTCTGCCGCCCTATACCGGTGGTACACCAGACACAGCATTCGGGGAGATTGCATGCACATACGTAAAGTCCTTGGTTGATTTCTCTTTCATTTTGAAACCAAGGTGTATATTGTAGTTCACGGTTATTTAGTACACCCTTTGCCTAGTATTCCTGAGCAGTCATTTTGATCTTTTCTGACTCCTTAAATTTGAAAATATCATCAAGCGCTTGTCCTTTCATGCTTGCTTCAAAACTGAAAGAGATAGTCATATTTCATCCGTTTCTCGACTCTTAAAACATGAAACGGTGAAGTTTCTAAGTTTCAATGTGGTAAAATAAATCACCTGCGATCACACGCCCTGTTAGAATTTGCTTGTTGGCCGTTTGATTGTGTGCCTTAGTTTTTAGCTCGTGTGCAGTTTTGAGTTGTTGATGGAAACTTTTCCAGAGTTCACCAACCAAGGAATCCCCTTCGATGGGAATCCTGGTCATTTTCCTCCTTTTGGAAATGTTGGTGCTCCTTATATGGAAACGTTGTCCCTTCCTGGGTTAACTGTTGGGCTGCCTGTTTGGTTGTTTTCAACCTCTGTGGTCCCAAATGTCTCAACTACTGGTCAATCAGTTCCTCCACCTAAATAATGTCATGTTGATTCCAAGGTGGACCTCTCCCCTTCTTCGCCTATTTCTGTGTCTTCCTCTTCTACTTCGCCTAGTGAAAGTCTGGATTCAAGTAACCAGGTGGCTAAGAAGAAGAAGAAGAAGACAAAGAAGAATAAGTCCAATAAAAGAGAGGCTAAAGATGCCGCTACTTCTTCTGACACACCTCCTCTTGACAAACCTCCCAACCCTCTACGGAAATTCAAGTTCCCTTTCATGTTGTGCACGGGAGACCATCTTCTTCGAGACTACCCTGGCATTCCCAAGGTGCTCGAAGTATGGTCCAATGGTTGCCCAACGTTACCGTTGGCTTCTGGGAGTTAGGTTGGGGGCACGTCTTCAACTGGTGTTGGTAAGACTCCTAAGAAACAGGGTAAGCTCACCAATCCCTGTAAGTTATGTGAAGGGCACCATGCCATTCACCTTTGTCCATATATGGATGAAGCCAAAAGAGTCTTGGACAACGCAACCATTTCTACACCATGCCTCCTGGCTGGTTATAATTGGATTTCTTTCAGTCCTCCACCAGCTGATCCTATGATTGGTCAAGAGTCATCCTTGGTCGATCCCACTCCCCCGGAAATTCAAATTCAGGAATCCGTTCCCAACCAACCATTGGTCGTGGGATCGGTTGAGCTGGCCCCATCCATGGTGCACCAGGTTTTTTCCATTGAGAGTGGACCTCACATCCCTCAGGTTCTTCTTGTTTCTTTAGATTCCTCAGATTTGGAGAAAGATTCTCCTGTCCTCATATCCCAAGAAGCTGCTTCTCCGCCTCCCGTGATGGAGGTCTTAGAGGATACTCCTCCCACCTTAGAGATGGAGGTCATGGAGGATTCTCATTCTTCTTCTGTAACACCAGGGGAAGACCATCTCGATTCGATGGTAGCCCCTCCAAGTAGTTTGGTCGCTTCCTTTGATTGGAGTCGATTTGCAGGATACCGCCTTCCATCTTATGTTCCTTTCGAGATCACAGTACAGGCTTTTGGTATGGTCGTACCCAACACCGTTATAGACAAAGGCGCGTCTGTTAGTATTTTATCCTCAACTACTTGGCAAGATTTTGGCTCACTGCCGATTGCGCCTGTTACGCAGAATCTGTTGTCATTTAACAGAATAACTAGTCAACTGTTAGGGATCCTTCATAGGTTACCTATTACTTTGGGAGGTAAAACCGTCCATATGGACGTGATGGTTGTTCCAGGCCCCTTGGATTTCAATCTGATCTTAGGGCGCGATTACACCTATGACATGGGAGCGCTTGTCTCCTCCCTTTTTCGTGTGGTCTATTTTCCACATGAAGGACAGATCATGGCCATTGATCAGCTTTCGCTCTTTGGTCCCAATGTGGCAACTAGCTCACCATCATCCCTTCTTGGTTTTTATCCACCCGTTGTATCTGCCCCACTGCAAGTCAACTATGTGGCTACCTACCCCGTGCTTGTACCCAGTGATAGTGCCATTGTGCATCAGGTGTTGGGGGCATTGGGTCCTGACTTCCAGGATGTTTTCCTTCCATCAGGAGTGGAACTCTTGTAAGCGATGAATTATTTTTCATCATGATGAATTGTCTTCAGAGCATGGTTCCTTGTATTGTGTCAAGATCATTAAAAAATGAAATAAGGTTGTCGGAGCACAGTTCTTTTTCTTGTGTCAAGCTCCTTAAAAAATGAAACAAGGTCGTTGGAGCAGAGTTCCTTGTCTTGCGTCAAGCTCCTTAAAAAATGAAACAAGGTTGTCGGAGCAGAGTTCCTTGTGTTGTGCCAAGCTCCTTAAACCATGAAACAAGGTGTCCTGAGGATAGTTCTTTTAATGAGTCAACCTAGTTAAAATAATGAAACATGTTCTTGTTCAATTCGAGTCTTTGTTTAGATCTCGTAAAATCCCAGTCCAGTCTTTCTCTTGATCTCGTAAATTGAACCTTCACTCCATCTACCTTTCATATGGACTGAAGCTTGGGGGGCATGCACCTCGAATTGAGTCACCATGCTAGGGGGCATGCTTAATTTTTCAAGCATAGTTTGTTTCCATTTCAAGCTTGTGTAAAAATGAAACTGGTTTCAAGCATAGTTTATCTTTGTTTCAAGCTTGGGTAAAAATGAAACCAACTTCAAGAAAAGTTTCTTGATCTCAAGCTTGTGTAAAAATGAAACCATTCCCATTTTACCTCTTGTGATTGCCATTTTATCAGCCTGTTTTTCTAGATGAGCCTTGGTTTTCTCACTCCATCGTCACTATCTACTTGGCCGATCATATGCCTTCACTTGGTTGTTTTACCCAATCCTGGGGAACAGCTGCGATGAGTGATCTTGTTAGCCAGCCTCTCAACCTTTACTTGTTCTGAGTAGTTCCACCATTACTAGAACTAGTTGCTACCCTTTATACCACTCGTTCCTCCAGGAGGAGTCATCTTTCAGCTCTTTTCTGACTCTCTAAACATGAAAATATTGTCGAGTCGCTTGTCGTTTTGATCTCGTTAAAGTGGTTACGAAACGACATCTACCCAGTATACGTTTACCCCATTTTTAGGCTGGGATAGATTATTTACAAAAAAGGAATACCCTAGCCTATCGCGACTAGGAGGTTTTCTCAGACATATTTTTCTATTTTTTCAGATCTGAGGAACTATTTACGAAAAGGGACCATTGCAGTTTACTTTTCCGTTGTCTTTTCAAACTCTCTAAACATGAAAAGACATCGATTTCTTCCTTTGTTAAACTCGTTAAACCCTAATGACATCAGATTCAGTCGTAATGACGATATTCGAGTTTCTCCTTCCTAGGGCTCGTTAAATGTACTAGGATGGATTTATATTACAAGAATATGGTATCCTCTTCAAGCTTGTGTAAAAATAAAGAGGTACTCGTCAGAAATGGTGGGGAAAATGGAACCAACATCATTGTCATGTCGGCAGTATGTCGCTCTTGAACATGGCACTTGTCTGCATTCGTGTCGGGTTGGGGCCATCTCATCTCGTTTTTCACTTGCCTCCATGTGTTTGGGTGATCCTTTTTGACCTCTCATCTGCTATTTGCCTCGTCATCATGAAATTTGATATTTTGATGTCAAATACTGCCAAATCCACTGTCGTGCCGACAATATGTTCAAGAGAAGTTGACCTCTGCAAGTTTCAACCTTCCTCTGATTATCATCTGATCCTGATTCAGAAAGACATTATGTTCCTCTATCTCGTGTCGATGATGTGGGAAACACTATGGCCCACCTTCGATTGAGGTCACTTCCTGTCGACTTCAGCTCATTATCTAGGAAGCTGATCTAGAGACTCCCTTTTGGTACCTTGGAGCCTGCATGCCTCAATGGCAAGTTCTTCGCATTCGACATGAGGTTTTCATCATTGGCCTCCGATCGAGTGATTCTATGGGCGTTCGATGCCATCTCATTGATTCACATGCTGTAGATTGTACCTATAGTACCTTGAGGGCCATTGTCATTATTGGTGGTACTTCTCACGTCAGTTACCAGCTTTCATCATTGGCTGGTAATCAGACAATGTTCTTGCATGTTCGACTTCAACTCACATATTTTCATGCTTGAATTTGTACTTTGTTCGGGTCGAGATGGAGTGCAAGACCCTGGATTTTGTCTGTTATAATCCAGGCTGCGATTTTGTGGATTATCATGATTAGTTACATGACTCACTGTTTGGATGGCTGCGACCATACCTGAGTCTATTTATCGATCCTTACTAGATGGTTGCGTCCATGCCTTAGATCTGGATTATTGTGTACTCTGTTATGGATGGCTGCACCCATACCACATATATATCATGTATCTGAGATATCATTTGTATTTCTCTACGCAGGTTTTCCGACGGCGTTGTTTTCAATTGGACACGTTCTCGTAAAGCATTTCACCGCTCTCTCTCTTTCGGGCCTCATGCTTTAGGGGGCATCTGTTACACAGAAATTTGTCACCATCCCTACAATTCTCCATCCCGCACATTGGAGGGCTCATTCTGTGACCTGTGAGCAGTGACATAGCTTGAAAACACTTTCATGGCATTCCCCTTAACATGTAATTTCATTGCCCTGAAGACAATTCCTTGTGAAAAACCCTAAAAATAGCCTCTTTTGCATTGGCGCGGTTACACAATTTAGCCCTCGCGCAAAGGGGGAAAATCCTCCAAAGTGGGTGCGCCAATTGGCGCTCTGTCTCAGAGCTGCACACGCGCTAGGCTTAATAAAGGGTGTTTTTTAAAAATAAATGGTGGAAGATTGACCCCAACCAATTCTTAAACTGGCCTCTAATTTGAGTTGGGAGGTTGGCTTTGAATTTCCATGTAGAGGGAGTAGTTTTCCACCTCTCATGGAAGCTTCCTTGAGGATAGGGCCAATCCCATAATTGTAGGGATCCCAAATCCTCTTCCACCATCTATATAAGCTTGCCATTTCCCTTTGCAAGCTAGTCTCCAAGAATCTCCAAGAGCCTTCATAGCCAAAATAATGTTGCAAGAGCTTTGATAGTCATCATAGTGCCAAATCTATAGCAAGGAGATTGATGATCAAAGAGAGAGGCTTGTCCCCATTCTCGGCAAGCTTTGCGAGACATATTCCGCTGACGACCCGCCAAAGGAAGACTTCAGTGTCAGAGCCGGGTTGTATCATCCTTTGTTTCATTAATGATAAGTGACTATGATTATAGTTCCACTTGTATTGTTCATATTTTACGATTATGATTTGTGTTCTCTCTGACTGACACATAGTTGCAAATATTTGGTTTTACACTTGTATGTTCGTTGCGTTTCTTGTGTGCAAGTGTTCGATCGCACCAAGTGGGAGAATCGTGACCTGCCGGAGCAAGGGATTGGGAGCATTATCCTCCCTGCAACGACAATAGCATTGGACACAAGGTAAGCCTCATATCGCACCTTGGTTATTGCAATTAGGAGCTTGCGTTGTAGCATGTTTGATTGTTGCTAGACCCATTCTGGGCTAGTAGGGATCACCTCTGTCTGCAGAGGGGATTTACCTCTTTAACATAAATGAAGATGGTATGTAAATGGAATTTGATAGAAAATAAAGATATCGTGCTTACAAAATCTGAATGCAAAGTAGTGGATGTAGTCGATTGAGTGGATGAAGGAAATAATATCCTAGGCAGCAAAGTCAATCTAGGAATGAAATGATATGTAGATGAACTTGCAGTAGTATCTATAAACGAACATCAAATAAATATGAATCTGTTGTTGGTATTATTGTTGTATGCAATTGAAAAACTGGAGTTTTTATGTAAGACAACAAATGAGCTAATTCGATAGCTTCATTAATATCTTTAATCAATGAAACATTAATCTTTTCAACTGTATTTTGATATTCAGATTTATTTGATTTTGTTTCTACTGAAATATTTTTCAGTTTTGCATTAAAAAATGAAATGAAAAAAGGATCTATAATAATATTTTTCAAATCAGTTTCAGATTTAGTTTTAAACAATGAATATTCAAACTTTAGATCAAAATCAATATCATTTAAACTAACTCTTTGGGTAAATAATTGGATTTTCTTAATGCTACTTCAGTTTCTAAATTGACAGTTTGTTTTTTCTTTTTACTAATCTAATCTGGGTTATCTACTATAACTGCAGGTTTAGGATCCGGGTTAGACCTGGAATAGTAGGTTTTCCTAGTAGTCAGAATGACTATTTTGAATACCCACAACCTATAAAAATAATCTTAAAGTAAAAATATAATTGAAAGATATTCCTTTAAGACTAAATTTAAGACTGGATATTGGTTAGTTCCCCAATATGGTCACCAGTATGTTATCACTCTAGTAATTTCTTAAGTTGTGGGATTTTGAGTTTTTATTCAAAGAATACTAGAGGTAACCACAAACCTACTTCAAATTCTAGGTTCTAGCCTTCCTAGAATTCAGAGAGGGCTCTCTCTTTAAGATTTATCTTTGTTTCATTTATAAATGTTAGCCTAGTTATGAAAGTACAATTTGGTTTTGGTTTAAATGGTTTGGTGGGGAAAAATCACTTGGAGGTAAAATAGAGAGAAATATACTTTTCCATTTCGCTATGGAGTCTAAATCAAGCTAGCAGCGCGAGAAATCAAGGCTAAAAGGTACAAATATATTCAGGGCAAGATAGATAACCCTCGGAGATTTGGGAAAGTGGTTTTTGTGAGGTGGTATGATTAGGATAAAGGGAACTTAAGGATCCTTATATTAAAAAAATGGAAGTAGAAGGAAGAGGTCAAACAAGAGTGAGAGCAATTAAGAATTCTCAACACTAGAAATCAGAAGAAAACATTAAAATAGCAATTAGTTAAAGACAGGGAGCACTTGAATAATCCTGTAGTAATACTCCTAGTTACACATTTAGAAAGAACAAACATATAATGAATTGCATGAAACTCAAAAAATAAAACAATGACAAGAAGGGAGTACTTAACTCATGAGCTTATCATAGGGATCCTGAATTATGATGCCAGACAGCTTGTCTAGTCTACTACTTTGAAATCAAACACACAATAGCCTCCAATGTTTAGTAAAAATGTCTATAGTAAAGTCCTGCAATTTTATTCCACACTGAAGACTTCTAATGTAGAAGTATTTATACAAAATGTAATTACAAATATCCTAGGATACATCTAGGAATATCTTTAGGAAAAAAAAAATATCTTTACATAATAAGAAGGACAACTGCTTAACAAATCAGCAAGATGTCCTCTTATCCAAAATAAATAGAACTGTTTTATCCAACAAGGATCTTTTGATTGACTAGCTGTCATGCTTGTTGGCTGCTAGAAAATATCAGGCTTTTGAATTTCCTTCATTGACACTCTTTAACGTTGATACACTTTAACTATTAGATCACTGTTTACTGCTGTAAAAATATGACTTTTTGCAGTAAAATCAGCAGACTGTCTTTTTATTTCACTATTCTTTTTTACTGTTTTTCAAGGTAACCTTCCTTCATTGTTTTATCTCTTATTGTTACATCAAATCAGTAAATGCTTTCCACTATTCTACCATGGGAATTTGAAAATTATTCAGCTTCCTGAAATTTTCATCAGTCTTTATCTATTTAGCAAAAATGGGCTTGAAAACAAATAGATGTTTAATCTCATGTTGTAAAAGAACAGATCTTCAAAATGCTGAAGGAGGAATTTTCCTGTGGGAGTGGATGTTTCGGGGAAAATCACCCTAGAGGTTCGTTGGGCTTAAACCTCCACAGAGCAGGGGCATGCTACTTAAGAAGGACTCACACAACCATACATGTTCATGAAAAACTTAAATAGAGTATAGCGAGGAAGTTACTCATAGGTCCTACGGTTGAAGAAGATCCCGCGGGGTCCAAACCCCCAGCAACCGTCCTTCCTTCTTAACCTGAAAGACAAGAAGAAACAAGCACGAAGAACTGGTTGTACAGCATATATCTACTCTAAATGTTAGTGAAATCCATATAAAATATCAGATAAACCATAATGAATGCTTAAATAACAATTTTCTCATATATGTAAGCAGACACTAACACGTATATTTCGGGAACAAGATGGTACTTCTATATTATAAATAGCATGTACAGAAATAACGAGTGGAGAGATCACCTGAATCCTTCCACGATCTTTGAGCAGACCATCGTCCGGATCCGTCCCACCCTTGCCTCGCTAACATTCCTTCCGAACTAGTGCAAACGAGATGACATATAAAGGAATGAGCATCTCCAAGAAACAAAGGTTTCTTGAAATGAACTGGGAAGTGCAAGAGGCACGGGAATTCAGACTTGGATAGGGAATACCAACAGAGTATAATATCAATAATTCTCTCTCTCCCTTAGGCCATACACATGAGGGGCTTTTATACTCTCTCCAAGTAGTTTCAACAATTGGAAACAGTTGGCCACGTGCTGGGGTGGTTGAACTACTAGAGTAACCATCAACCCAACCCGAAAATAGGGAATTTTTACATATTTTTTAATTATTTTAATGGCATACGCGGAAAAGTGCAGTTGGACTCACGTATACACGCGGAAAAGTCTGGGCATAACCGCGTATGGGGATTTTTACAATGTTTTTAAGTGAATTTGTCCAAGTCTGTAGGAATGGGTGCCCAAAGCCAATAAAGCAATCATGAATCATATGAAGGTGAGAAATGATGCTATAACAGATGCCCCCTAATATATGAGGTCAGAAGGGGAACATGATGGCTGAAATGTATTATGCACATAGAAAGAACTTCGCAAGGACAAGAGAGGACTTCACCAGATTTCAGCCTGCCAAAAACCAATGAAAGAAAACAGAGAGTCACTCATGCTGAGGCGGGCATACCCATGCTCAGTCAAAAATACATCATATAGAAAGTACTGAATAGATCCAATATGTATACAAGTATAACTGAACTGAAAGTACACAATGAATCATCTGAGCATGGTCCGGAAATATAAGTCTGAATCAATTTCCAAGTATCACATATAGAAAGCTGATCAAGAAAGCTGCAACTGGATGTCTGATCAAATAAGTAACTGAATCTCCAAGTACCAAATCATAAGAGGCGGAACAAACAGTACTATCACGCAACTCGGGAGCCAACATATAGGATGCTGCAATACTGAATTGCAACATATAAGGGTGGACGGCATCACTGGCAAAAGTTGAATGGTCTGTCAAAAGTGAACCGAAAAATGCTGATGCAACCCGAGGTCTTCACCGATCACTATGGCACAATTCTACATAATGGGAATAAATGAGTTGAAGTCGACCATGTGAGAAATCGTTGGATTACCGGTCAATGATGTATACCATTAACCAATGCAAGACAACCCACCGATAATGAAAATGAGCATCAAGGTGCCCCAGTACAATCTAACAAGTGCGAATGAATGAGTTGAAGTCGAACACTTGAAAGAATCTACCAATCAGGAGGCAATAATGAATCCCCACTATCGATAGCGAAGAGTCTGCCACTGATGACTGCAAACCCTAAGGTACTGACAAAAAGACTCTAGATCTTGTTCCCAGAGCAATGAGTCGAAGTCGATGGGAAAATATCTGCTGGAAGGAAGGCATTAAGGCATCCCACATCAGTCCAGCACGAGTGTAACCCGCAGGCCAAGATTTGGAAGGAATCGGACGAAGTAGAGTGACGGAACCAAAACCGAAGTACGTTTCCGACATGCACAAGATGAAGCTAGCGCACGGAAGAAACCCTCTGAACCAACCAATAATGAAAGCTGACACAGAGGTGAGAAATCCATCGATAGGGTCAAATGGAAATCAAGGTACTGCACGAATCCAAAGTGTGATAATGTGTACTGACGTCGAAAAGAGGGGAAACCACTCAGTCAAAGACCCATAATGATGATCAAATTCTGAGCACAAGGTCAGCTATCAATGATGGAAATAGGGCCAGGGTGCGGCTCTAGGTTTGCTCTCAGAGCAATGTGTCGTAGTCGATAAGAGACAAACCCATCGGCAAGAAGTCAATGGGGACCTTCTCAAACCAGCATGAGCAGAAGACCAAAACATCTGATGTGATAGAACAAGATACTGACAAGACCGGGAAGGCCGACTAAATAATGATTCAAGAGACACCGTAGAATGGCCGACTCTGGTTAGACTTCCCTTGAACAAAAGCACGACTCATGATGACCATGGAAGTAAAAGTGACACTGTATAACTCTGTTATGCAGGAGGCAAAACAAACTCTCCATATGATTGGAAGAGATAACCAACCAGGGGAGAACTGACAAGTGAAACATGGTAAAGGCTGAACCTAGGTCAAAAACTAAAACCATCCCAAATGTAGGAAATATATATAAGTATATGTGCTTTGTTCAAGGGTGACAAACTGACTCTGTATTGCCATCAAAACAACGAAGATACATCTCGTTCCCGCTCTTTTTGTTATATTTTATTTTTTTGTCTTTTTCATATAATAAGCCTGAAAAAGAATAAAAGAATGCTATGGTACAATGGATAGAATGAGTATCAAAAAATCAGATGCACTAGTTCCTGGGATTGGAACAATCCTATGCTCAATGCAAGGTGGCAAAAACTGGTAAGTGATACTCAGAGGAACGTTCCATCCATGGGTAAAAAGGTGTCAAGTCGTGATAGCTAAGTGCATGCAATGCTTAACTTGTACAGAAATTCAAGGTCAAAAGTTGGCTTAAACATCGAGTCCAAATGAAGCCGGCTAAAGGCCAGGATAAACAAGTAGCCAATATGCAATGCAGTAATACAACTTAACGACACCAGGGAGTCTCTAGGGTAAAAGCCAAAAAAAATGATAGTGATGAAGAAGAAGAATGAATCTTCAACACATAAGACATGGTGAGACTAAAGAGGACTCCCGAGCCTACATAAAATGCAGCACAGGCAACAAGTTATAGCGAGGAACTAACTAGGAAGCCCATGTAAAGGAAGGCTCTATCATCAAGTCATGATTAAATAATCGGCGAGTGAAATGGGTGTAATACTCATGACCTGATGGGATCGACCCTATGGTAAGTGATCAGTATGGAGGCCAGTATGCAAGATGCAATGGAAAGTGATTTCCCTAACCTATATGCCAGTGAAGATCATATACCTGCCATGACGAGTCGGTAATCATGGATCAAAAACTGGGAAAAATCTCAAAATCGTCAAAATGTACCTGAAAACATACCAAACTGGGCACTTCCAAGCATCCGAGTTATGCAGCTTAAGATAGATCGAAAAAATAAGCATAACAAATTTTTGCGAAAATTTTCAACTTTTTAGTCATAAATAGACAAATTACCTCATATTTGGTTCATTATTGCATTGCTGATTTGGAAAAAAGTGCTCTGGAGCAAAAAACTTCTTTCGTAAAATCAGGAACAACCGACCGTCGAAACGCACCGAATTTTCAGGTAGGCTCCTCAATCATCCTTGCAAATCATTTTTTCCATTTAGAAATTAAAATTTAGTGAATTTTACCATTAAAACCCTTGCTAAAAAATACGGACTTGTGCATACGCAGGTTCATAATAGGAAAGTTGCGTATACACGCGACTGTACAAAGAAAATGTCACGTATGCGCAGGTTCGAATCAAAAAATGCGTGGCTAATGCATGATTTAATGAATTTTGATAGGATGACAATCTCATGGAGAGAGCGTGAACACAGCGCAATTGATCAAGAGGTCATGCAAGATCGAGCAGCGCAAAATATCCTTCGGAATTGCAGATTGTTCAAATTCTTCAAAATGCCAAATATGAAAAGCAATGTTTAGTTGCTAGAAATGCTCGTGAATTACTAGGAACCAGACCAAGATTGCTTCGTTATAGATTAGATGCCAGTACACATTGAAGTGGAAGACATATACTTTATTACTGGACTCTCCTGGAGGGGAGAACCAGTAGACTTGCATGGGAAGCCCCTGGGAGGGCTAACCGTGGAATATTATGTCCACGTGTATTGCATAGAGGGTTCCAAAAAGGTTGGAACACAGATTGCAATTAAAGATTTACAAGATTTGCACATTAAAATCCTCCTTTTCACCATCGGCAGAGTGGCAGGATCTGCCTCCCTACATCAGGCGTCCAGGATGCAAATGAGCATAGCAGTATAATGCTTAACTCATGTGTATGATTGGTGCACAGCCCTATTACTGAACATGAAGCAACAGTTGACCTCAATCTGCCAAGCAAAGACCAAACACTTTGGCTACGGTACAATTTTGACAACATTATTCTTTGAGAAGATACCAGCATTGAGACCCAGAGTTATCTATACCATCAATAGCCCGCGGGACCCAAGAATTTCCCATTGGGTGGATATGATGAAGAGATTGGGGGGTAGTGAAGTACCCTGGACCACATGGGACGATGAGTTCTTCCTTTGGTGGGGAGAACAAATCATCACGGTTGACGACTATCCCTATGCCGGGATGGACTTTCGTGGAGATCCAGATCTAGTTCTTCCACCAAGCACAGCATGGGGCACAGTCGGTAAGCTTGCAAATTTTTTTTGACTTATATAATTTTTTTTGGATTTTTTCAAATATGTATGAAAAAATTAAAATAAACATGTTTTTTATTGGATTCATAATGACTGACAATTCAAAATGATCATGATTCATATGTTGGACCAGTTCGACCTGACGGTCTTCCGCGCCACAAGCGTCGCAGGGGAGAAGCAGATACAGTGGATTCAGACAGGACTCTCCAGGCTGTGCAGAGGAATTTGGAGGGATTAACTCGCCAAATACCTATGGCTGCCGTGGAAGACCTGCCGGAAGCCATCCAGAGACAGGTGGTAGGAGTGCCCTGAGACTGGGTATGATTATTCCGCTGAGTTGCCACTGCGGTCACATTCTATAGGAACACGACTTCTGGGCAGGGACCTGAGGAGTAGACAGATATTATGTATTAGATGACTGTATATTCTTTTTTGAGACTGAACATGATCAGGCATAAGCCCAAGTTTTGTATGACCTTATGGATCCAAATTTTGTAAAGTTTTTGAACACTCTGATGATATATATATAGCGATATTTGATGTGATGTGATGAATGCATCAAATGTATGATGTTTTTGATGATTAAAAATTTATTGTATGGAATGATTAATATGCCAATCTAATGCTTGATTAGCTAATGAGTCAACAAACCAATTGTCAGCTCGAGGAATATGAATGAAAGTTAAAAATTGAAATGACCTTTGTAACAAACGTACCCTCAAGAACAATCGTAATAAAAATGGATCTAGTACCCGATAAGTATTGTTCAACTGCGACACCACCAGCTGAGAGTCCAAGAAAACTACCAACGAATCAACACCCAAAGATATTGCCTCCGAGAGTAGATAAACAACTGCAGTGTATTCTACTATATTATTGGAAGCAGGACCAATGCAGACCCCTCTTGATACTAACAGCTGACCGGAAGGATAATGAAGCACCCAAGCCACGGAAGCTAAGTTCCGGGTGTGTCTACTAGCACCATCGGCGAAACCAAAACGACTCGTGACATCCGACACAACTTGCCAAAGCAAATCAAAAACATCACCAACTCATCAAAGATCGAAAATCAACCAGATATGTACAAAGAAAAACTACTATATACAAAAGCAACATGCCAGGCCGAAGCCTAGGCATAATACTTCTTCAAATAGAGCCCATTTCGGGGCTCCAGCAACTCGTTCCCTTCGAAATCAACCAAGGTATATGCTCCTTTCTTAAGGACTTTTTTAACGATATAGGGGCTATACCACATAAACTTAAACTTTCCTGCCCCCAGGGCATCTTTTTCTTGGGCATAGACCAAAACAAGGTCACCTTCCGAAAAGACCCTAGGCTTGACCGCCTTATCGTACTGAACTTTAACTCGGTTTTTATGCACTTCATTCATCGTGGCGGCATCCTGACGCTGCTCATCGAGATGTTCCAGATGAAGAAGCTATTCTGCCAGACTAGAAGTGTCAGGAAGAAGTTCAACAGCTAACTTAAGAGAAGGAATCTCGCATTCAATAGGAAATACGGATTCCACCCCGTGCACTAGCTGAAACGGAGTAAAGCCAGTTGCAGTTTTCACCGACGTCCTATATGCCCAAAGTGCAGGATATAGCATAATATGCCAGTTGGATCTAGCTTTATCAATTGTCCTTTGAAGAATTGTCTTCAAGGATTTATTCATGGCTTCCACTTGCCCATTAGCTTGAGGATAATATGGAGATGAATGCTCCTGCCGGAAACCCAATTTGAGAGCCAACTCAGCCATCATACTATTCTGAAAATGACTTCCATGATCAGTGACAATCTCTCTAGGAATACCAAAATGAGCAATAACCTGGTTGAAAAGAAAAAGAGCTGCAGTCTCACCATCATTCCCAAAAGTAAGCATAGCCTTGACCCACTTCATAAAGTAGTCTACTGCTACAATAATGTACTTGTGACCTTTAGCCGAAGGCGGGTTACAAGTAGTATAATCAATACCCCACTTTGTAAAGGGACCGACAGTAACGACTGGAAAAAGCAGAGCTGGATGAGCACGCAATTTTCGAGTATAAACCTGACACGGATGACACTTTTTGACCGATTCAATACAGTCTTTAAAAATCGAGGGCCAAAAGTATCCAGCACGCAAAATCTTTTGGGCTGTAGCAAGCCTAGATAAATGACCCCCACAAGCTCCACTGTGAGAATCATTGAGCACAGCCTCAACTTCTTCGAAAGTTAAGCAACGTCTTAGGATTGAATCCACCCCTCGATGGTATAAAGCATCACCAATAATCAAATAATTCTTGGCCAAGTGACGCAGCTTACGACGCTCATCTTTCGAAAAAGTATAGGGAAACTTCGCAGTCTGGAGATACACAATGATATCCCCGTACCAAGGATCTTGTGAAGAGATAAGAAAAAAGTGTTCATCCGAAAAGGACTCATCATAGATCATCTCTTCCCCACAGGGCAACTCAGAGATCAATTCTGCGAAAACTAATGATTTCTTGGATTTGGCAGACATAAACTCAAGATCAAATTCCTGTAAAATCACAATCCATCGATTGTATTTGCCCCCAATCACTCGCCTACTGAGGACAAACTGAAATGGATTGGCTACTGCCAAAACATAAGTTTTGCGAAGAATAATGTAATGCCGGAGTCGCTGCACAGCATGGACTGCTGCTAAGGCTAACTTTTCTATCGGAGTGTACCGGAGTTCAGGTCCTACCAAGCCTCGACTAAGGTAGTAAATAACATGCTCTGCAAGAGCATCATCCTCCTGAACCAGAACCATACCGATGGTAGATTCTGCTGCTGCCAGATACAAAAGGAAATCTCTGCTATAATCAGGTGGACTCAATAAAGGAGCAGAGGTCAATCCTTTTTTCAAAGCATCGAATGAGCGTTGAGCGTAGTCATCCCAAAGAAAAGGAACTCCTTTCTTCAACAATCTCATAGATCCCTTTGTAACTTCAGCATAATTTACGATAAATCTCCGAAGAAAATTAGACTTCCCTTGAAGACTTTGAAGCTGACGAATTGAAGACGGGGGAGGCAACCGAAGTATTGCCTCAACCTTGAAGGGATCTACCCTTATCCCTTCCCTAGACACAATGAATCCCAATAGCCGACCAGATGTAACCGCGAAAACGCACTTGGTCAGATTCAATCTAATCTTATAGAACCGACATCGTTCAAATATTTGCCGGAGGTGACCAGGATGATTCATCCTCTTTCGATAATGAGCAGCTAAATCATCCAAGTATGCCTCAATAATATTTTTGATGTCGTGGAAGGCATATGACATGGCCCGCTAAAAGGTAGCCCCAGCATTTTTAAGACAAAAAGGCATCTTCTTGTATGCAAATGTACCCTAGGGACAAATAAAGGCAGTCTTATGTTGATCATCAGGACGGATAGTAATTTGATTATATCCGGAGAAACCGTCCATGAAGGAGAAAATCTCATTACCGGCACACTCGTCAATAATCTGATCAATAAATGGTGTGGGGTAATTATCTTTAGGACATTCTTTATTTAGGTCTCTGAAATCAATGCACACTCGAATCGTTCCTTTCTTTTTATCTACGGGAACAGGATTTGAAACCCATTCAGCCAAAGGAACAGGGAAAATGAATCTCGCCTTAAGCAGCTTTTCAACTTCAGCTTTGATAGCTGTTGCATTTCTAGGATTGACCGGACGAAGTTTTTTCCTCACCGGCTTAGCGTTTTCATACGTCTTGATCTCATGCTGGACAATAGATGGGTCTATTCTAGGCATTTCCTCATAAGACCAAGCAAATACATCCCTATACTCTTTAAAGAGCTCGGTGTAAATTTGAACCTCTTCACGGGAACATTCAGCTCCGATGAATACATTCTCAATAATATTGGGATCCCTGGAAATGTTCACTGGGATAGTAGGAGAGATCACAGCCATGTTCCCTTCAGCATAAACCTGTGTTGGTGCTAAAGGGTTCAAGACTGGGTGAACAGGACCAGGAGACGGAGGACTTGGAAAACTAGTTTCAACTTCGCTCAAATCGGGTAAGAAGTAAGACCGATGATGCAAATCATCCCACGGTCTATCTATACCAGTCATGGCTTCCAGGATGGCCTCTTTAGATGGAAGAGTGGTATCAAGACAATCCTGGGCAGAAGAAGAACTAAGTGTCCAAGCCGGAGCCACATCACCATCCAACTCTTCTGGTGAAAGAGGAGCTGGGATGGTTTCTGCAGAGTCAACAATAGACTGATACGCAATCTCAGCTGCAGAAATCGGAAATGCCATTCCACCCACTTGACCTTCTGCTAATGTGGCAGTAGGGGAAGGTAAGGTCCAAGGGTCCGAAAAATAATGAGTTCTGAAGAACTCTCTTCGAAGAGGAGCCTTGGAGGATGAAATAGCATTAATATGAACCGTAGGAGGAGGAATATCAAAAGTACCCATCAAGGAAGAATACATTCCAACTCCTAAACTCTCAACAGGTGCCTTAGTATTATCCAACTTAGGAATAGATGAGTCAGTAGACACATTCGGTTCTACAGGAGGACAGTCCAGTTGATCCACTGTAACAATCCTCCCTTCGTGGGGGAAACATATAATTCGAAATAATGAGGATGCAATGGCATCCATCTCATAAATCCAATTTCTCCCCAACAGAAGGTTTTAGTCCAAGCTTGCATCCACTACCTCAACCTCTATATTGACATTTTTTCCCCCAACACAGATGGGCAAAGCTGGGACAATACCATGGGGTCTGTGAGAATGACCATCGAATGCAGTAAGAACAGTGCTAGATGGAACAGCTTTGGGAGATCCAAGTGTCTTCCAGCATGTGAGAGACATCACGCATGTGGAAGCACCCTCATCAACAACCGTTCGAAAGATATTGCACTTCTGATACGACGATTTAATATGAAAATCCATGTGATGAGGAAGTCTCTTCTTAAAATTAGTCATATCAAAAGTAATCAGAAGAGAATTTTTCGGATCAATAGCCCCAATGGAAGTGAGCAAAGCACTGCGCTGAGCCGGACAAGACTGGAGTACCTCTAAAGCTGACATAGCACAAGGACTCTGCGCCAGATATTCCATAATCGAGTAGTTCTGGGCAGCCCTAGCATTTGGATTAATCGTTGATCGCTTAGAAGATGCTTTGGGCATCCGAGGCATAGACTCAATAGTAGGCTTCGTAATGTGAAGTGGCTCAGTAGCATCAGGAACTTCCTTAGCTTTCAAAGACTCTTCTCTGCCATAATCATGGGATCTCATAGCGATATACGCGTGAGCACTCATCATAAAAATGTTTGATGAAATTTCCCCTTCCTGGGTGCCCCCAAAGGAAGCCCCAGGATTTTGGTTCGTGCCAACAACTAATTGCTGCTCTTGGGGAAAAGGGTTTGTTAACATAGCCCAGGAACTAGAAGAACCCTGTTGGGCTAACAAATGATGCGCATCCTGAATTTCAGGGCAAAGGTGTGTGAGATGGTCTCCAGTACACAACTTGCATGGAAACTTCACTTTCTTTTTCTCCTTTGGACCCTCACCAACATGCTCGTTGGTTTTATTTGCATTACCCTTCCCGTTCTTGCCCTTCTTCTTGTTATTTCGTCCCTTCTTCTTCCCATCGGATTGTTGATTTCCTTTGGGATCAGAAGCTTGGACATCATTTATGGACAAATACTGGGAAGGAAATGACTCTGCAGGCACAGCCTGACTAGAAGGAGCAGATTGCAAAGACAACTGCTGCAGTTGAGTAAGCAGGCTGGCTGCACCATTATTGATCGATCCAACAAGCCCATCACCATGAGGACCGGGCTTAGTTTTTGATAAATCTAATTTGGAGCGAGGAGCATTGGGAAAATATTTATAAAGGACCCTAGACTGAGAATAGATCAGTTCCAGCTGTTGGGCCCTAAAAATGGCCTGCTCCTCGGAAAATACCCTAGATAGGGATACATCTTTTGAGATGTCTGACTGCAGATATTTCAGAAACCATTCGAGAAGGAATTCTCCTGGAATATGATCTTTAATAAGCCTCTTCCTCCTCCTCCATTCCTGAATGTGATCAGAAATGTGGGTTGCTTCGTCCTGCTTAAAATTAGCCAGGAGTTCCGTCCCAGCCTCATATCGGACAGGAAACTGAAAATGGTTTAGAAATGTGACAGCCAGTTCTCCAAATGTAGCAAAACTGCCCCCAGTTAACTCGATATACCATTTGGCAACATTTCCAGTTAGGGTGCATTGAAATAATCTCAACCTAATCGAATCATTGATCAGGGAGTCCAAAGAACACCATAAGTGGAAAGTGGTGATATGGTCAGCCGGATCCTCTCCATTCTTACCTTCAAACTTTGGAATGTTTGAAGGAAGTTTGGTTGGGACCGGAGGCCACCCCAGACTATAACGAATCGGATCATTAGTCAACTTCGACAGATCTGGCAAGTTTAACGTTGCCAGAAAAGGTAAGCGAGGCGAAGCCTGAGGATTCCATCCTTGATGGGATGGGTTCCCAACATTCTGAAAAGAATACCTTGGATTTGATGAGGCACCAGGTTGCCAAAAAGGACTCATAGAAAAAGGAGAAGAACCTCCTCCCCACGCCGAGTTACCAAATCCCAGACCAGTTCCCCCCGCTGAAGTATTAAATGAAAAGGAAAGCCCCTGGTAGGGGTTCCAGGCATTAGACAGAGGATAAAAAGTCTGATAAGCACTCGATGAAGGGAAAGAAGCATTCCCTTGATTACCTGTGTAAAACTGATTCCCTGCCCCTGCTGTAGTGAATACAGGGTTCCAACCTGTAAAAGTAGTCGAACTTTGCCCCCCAGACCAAGGGTTGAAACTCTGGGTCTGAGAAGTAAACGGAAAGGACCCTAAAGAAGGATTCGAACTAGGAATGTGTCCAGTTCCGAAGGGGAACCCTTGAAATGAAGCTGATCCACTAGCCATGGAAGACATGGGTGTAGATCCAGCTGAAGCAGCGGAAAAGGAAAAAGAGGGATTCCCACTAGTGGGCATCCCTGAACAGAAGGGACCAAAATGAGAAGCATGCGCTTGGGTGAAACTAGAGCCAAACACAGCAGCACTAGAAGCAATCGAAGATGAAGCAATAGTGCCCCCTGCTTCAACAGAAGCAGGAGTCTGAATGCCTGCAGCACTCACAGCAGAAGCTGTGTTCCCAGTCGTGGCCATCAAAAGGTATGAATGATACGGAAGATCTTCTAGTCTCTCAGACTCAGGTCCGATGTACTGAACAACGAACGGATAATTAGGAGGAAGAGGAGATGGACATGACGAAGGAGGTTCAGGTACTTCTTCAATTTGAAAATCTTCTTCCTGAGGAAATAAAACTCGCGAGGTGAGCGGAACGCTCCTCTCGGAACCGACACCAGAATCAGATATGAAACCTTTAGACCTTTGTGGAGGATCTCTCTCCACTGCATCATACGCCACAGGGTGGTAACCACCTGCTAAATCACTCCTATGCCTTCTCGAAGAAGGCTCTGGACTCTCGGGAGATAACCCTCGGATTCTCCTCGATCGACAAGGCGCTTGATCAGCCACTTTTATAGATTTTAAATTAGACTAAAAAAAAGTGAAAAGCTAGGCAAGCTAGGAGCAAAGAGCACTCACTAAAATAAAAATCCCTGAGATACAATCAAGCAAACAGCCTCCAATTATTTCCACTCCGGGTGATGAGGACCGGACACCAAAATACAGGAAAGCAAAATATGGGACCTCCCGAAAGCAGTCTGGGATGATTAGGGCCCAAAACAACTAGCAAAGGTATCACAAATAGTTACGCTGACCTCCTAACGACAGCCTTTACCGGCTCAAGCACCCAAGCTTCGCAAGGGCACCCCCCAGAAGTACTGTTGAAAGTGATGCGACGTCTGCCTCAGGTACCACGGGTATTCCCCCCCGCAGTCACCTGTGTGGAACCTAGGAGTGGCAACTATGGGCACCAATCTGTGTCAGAAGAAGGGCAGAATGGTCTTGAGGTCAGATTCAGCTAATCGGAGAGGGGGTATCCCTCTTCTTAGCCTTCACTTCCCCTCGCGCTTGACTCTCTGGAGGAGAGCTTTCCCGGTCCACCTAGCGGAGTTGGATTTCGCTCAATTAATCAACTTCTATGTTTTGTTTGAGTGGCCTTGGAGAGTTAACTCTCCACTCACCTAATCCAAGGCCCTACAACCTAGCTAGTTGGTGTATGACACTTAGAAAACTTGCTAGTTGATTTTAAATTATATCGCTTATTTTAATGGGCTGTTATGTTAAGTCACAAGGATGTGGAAATGAAACTTATGATGTTTTGACGCAGAAAGAAATTAATAAAAACCAAACTACATGCAAAATGCAGTTATTGTCTTTCGATGAAAAGCAACTTCTACACGGGTTCTACGAGATTAACAATTATATTTTTTCTTTTCAGATAGCAAACTCACACTCACAAAAACTATGAAAGTGACTAAATGTTTAAATGCACCTAATGCAAATCGCTACAAGCATGCAAATCCTAAGATGCAAATATCCTAAAGCAGAGTGAAATTTCCCAAAAGTCCTTCAGTTTTAACTCTTCTTGGTTGTCCAGAAAGCTAGTTCCCAAAATCAAGAACTCTTAATATGAAGACACCAAAGACGCTTAAAAACAAGAGGAAGAAATGAATAACAACTCCCTTCCAATTATTAAGCCAAAATCCAAAGGCAATAAACTTCAACCAAGCTTCAAAAGATACAAAGAAACAAAAACAAAAATGCAAAAACAAAAGAAAACAACAAAGCAAAATTTTTTTTGAGCTTTTGTGTTTTATAAAAGAGTTCGAAAAGACCAAGTAAAACTATAAAATTCCAAGCCAATCAATACTGAATTTCAAGCAAATACTTCCAAAAATGCTGCAAATCTTATAAGGCTAACTAGTAGCAAGATCAATACAAGCAAAAGAAGACAAGAAAACTCAGCCACTTAGCCTAAAATAATAGTGCAACCTTGCCGCAAACAAAAACTCCAAAGAACCAAGAAAGACTCTTCAAAAACTGCAACAAGACCTAGCCAACTGAACTCAAGAAAACTAATCAAGAAATGATCAAAAATCGTAGTGCAAAGCAAACACAAAGATAGGAAAGAGTAAATGAGCAGGAGCTCTCTGTTTTGATAAAGCAGAACAGCCAAGAATGCCCAGAAAGCGATCTTGGTACTCAAACCAGAAGTGCCAGCACCAGAAACAACACTTTGCCAAAAAGACTAGTTTTCAATCAAACGAAAGAGAGAAAAGACAAAAGACCACCTTCTTCACAATCCAGAGAGTACAAAGACACTGGAGGAACAGGTCTCCACAGCCAGAAAGGACTAAAAAGTCAAGAAATCCAAAAATTCAAAATCTGCCTAGGTATACGCTACTTCACAATTTAGCAACAAGCGTGCATACGCGACTATGCTAAAGGAAACACGCGTATACACGACTTCCTTTAGACAAAATTGTGTGTATACGCGACTGTGTGCAGAAAAAAGCGTGTATACAAAGGTAAATAGTGAATAAACAAAAAGGATCAAGCCTGGATAAGAAACCAGGACTTCAGACTGACTAAGAAAAAGTAAACTGGACTGCAAATGAAAGTTAAAACTGTCGGCAACCTATCAAACAGCTGAAACCACCCAACAGGGGAATCACAAGAATGTGATCCCCAGTGGAGTCGCCAGTTTTGTTTTAGGGAAAATCACCCTAGAGGTTCTTTGGGCTTAAACCTCCACAGAGCGGGGGCATGCTACTTAAGAAGGACTCACACAACCATACATGTTCATGAAAAACTTAAATAGAGTAGAACGAGGAAGTTACCCAGAGGTCCTATGGTTGAAGCAGATCCCACGGGGTCCAAACCCCCAGCAACCATCCTTCCTTCTTAACCTGAAAGACAAGAAGAAACAAGCACGAAGAACTAGTTGTACAGCATATATCTACTCTAAATGTTAGTGAAATCCATATAAAACATCAGATAAACCATAATGAATGCTTAAATAACAATTTTCTCATATATGTAAGCAGACACTAACACGTATATTTCGGGAACAAGATGGTACTTCTGTATTATAAATAGCATGTACAGAAATAACGAGTGGAGAGATCACCTGAATCCTTCCATGATCTTCAAGCAGACCGTCGTCCGGATCCGTCCCACCCTTGCCTCGCTAAGATTCCTTCTGAACTGGTGCATACGAGATGACATATAAGGAGATGAGCATCTCCAGGAAACAAGGGTTTCCTGTAATGAACTGGGAAAGTGCAGGAGGCACGGGGAATCAGACTTGGATAGGGAATACCAACAGAGTATAATATCAATAATTCTCTCTCTCCCTTAGGCCATGCACATGAGGGGCTTTTATACTCCCTCAAAGTAGTTTCAATAGTTGGAAACAGTTGGCCACGTGCTGGGGTGGTTGAACTACCTGAGTAACCATCAACCCAGCCCGAAAATAGGGAATTTTTATATATTTTTTAATGATTTTAATGGCATACACGGAAAAGTGCAGTTGGACTCGTGTATACATGCGGAAAAGTCTGGGCATAACTGCGTATGGGGATTTTTACACTGTTTTTAAGTGAATTTGTCCAAGTCTGTAGGAATGGGTGCCCAAAGCCAAAAAAGCAATCATGAATCATATGAAGGTGAGAAATGATGCTATAACAGTGCATTTTGGTAATGGTTTGTTGACTTGTTCCTTAGCAATTTCCCTGATATTTTTATCATAATATTTTTTGGGCATTAGTTTTTCATTAAAAACATGGATGTCTGGCAGGCCCCTCTGTCTTAAGTTTGTGTGTTTTACCATAAAATTTGTTATGGAAATGTTCATTGATTCACATTTCTCTTCATGATTGTTCATCAAATTCTTCTTAGTTACAACCTTTTTAATCTGTAAGATTATTTCTATTTTTTCCAATACCTATAATTCGTCTAGTTCTACCATGTTCTTTCTGTTCAAGAATGTGATGAGTTTTAAAGCCTGAGCAGGCTTATCAGTTCACTCATCCTTGGTCTTTTGAATCTTTGCCTGAGCTAGTAATAATAAATCTCTCTCCTCATATATAACCTGAATTGAAGGCCATTGAGTGTGAATGGCTTCAATTATGATTGTCCATAGATGATTTTTTACAAATGAAATTTTCTCAGTGAAAATTAGCTCTTTTTGTAAATTATTGATCTGTTCTTCCAATCCGATTGCTTTATATTCATGGGTTTTAGCATTTATCAGAGCTAATGTTGTGAAACCAGCTCCAAAAAGAGAAGAAAAGAGATATCAACGCCTTAGAAATAAGCCACTTTGAGGGGGAAACCTTCAATACATTACATGAATGAACAATTCTTGGCTGATACAAATGACCAAAACCTCCTTCTATATATAGGAGTCCATGGGGCCACAATATAATCCTAGTGGGGCCACAATGTAACCCTGGCCAACCTAACAGTAATAATGTAAAGGCATAATAATAACAATATAGGGGTTACAGGGGTACAACAATAATAATAAGGGGGGCTACACTAACATAATAAGGGACTACACTATTAATATAGGGACTTAACATGCCCCTCTCCTTCAAACAAGTGTTGTCCTCAATGCTTGATTATTTCTTGATTCTTCTGTAGAAAATTCTCATCCTCCCATGTGGAATCTTCTACAGGAAAGTTCTTCCACTTGTTGAGATACTCTAAAGTTGATCGTACTTGTCAATTTCTTGTTTCTGTGACTGCTTCAGAACTTCTTTCGATGTGATGTTGATCTTCTTGTTGTTTCATTATATTTTGCACTGAAGTTTGGTTATCCTTTGAGAGTTGGAGAACTTGTTGTTGATGCTCGATGTGATATTCCACTAATTTATCATCCATATTAGCTATTATTTGATCCTTCAAACCATCCAAGTTAGCCTCCATTTCTTCTTTTAAAACATCTATTTCATCTTCGGTTTCTCTTCATCAGATCGAAATTTGTTGCACTTGGTACCGTAATTTTGATATCTTATACTGCAATTCTTCCTCTTCATGCGTCATAGTATAGATTTTTGAGGGATTAATGGGTGTTGAATTATTTTTAGGGGCCATTTTAGAATATAATACTAATATATATTCTACAATATTCCCTTGGAATCAATTCAACTTGATTCTTCAAACAAGACTTATGCAATTCGGGAAAACAATACACACATTTTAATTTATTTTGAGGATCTCTATATTGAAATTGAATTATCTCTGTAATTACAGATCCTCAATATTTGAAATTCATCCTTGTAGTAATGCTCTGAAGCTTCTTTCAAATGTCATAGGTCTGACCTGATTTGGATTCTTCAAGGGAAATTTATGTCCAATCTTCCATAATGACCCAATTATGGACTGGTTCAGTAGAGCAAACTTGTACAACTTGGCACGTGTCACTGTTTTCTCCTTTGGCTCTAAAATGTATAGACTAAAAACTACATTTTGTATACTTGCAGCCACTTTTTATAGCATTCCAATCTAATACTCAGAGAGAGAGCTATGAAGATTTTTCCACGATCACCTCTTTGAGATGAAATTGAGAAGCCTCAAAAAGCCCTGAATTCCACAGATCATATCTCCGAAAATATTGCAAACCAATATCTGAAATTTTGCAATGATGTTCCTCAAGATTGAGGCTTCGCACTCTAAAAATTTCATCTTCTGAACCTTCTTAGAAAAAACATTATTACGAAAATACCACGATGACCTGTTTAGGTTA